>OX439136.1:17825785-18008285 GCA_949318235.1 Ecdyonurus torrentis
CAATAATAATAATAATAGAGCGTTTGATTAATAACACCACATATTTTATTATATGATAATACTTTTGCTTCGAGGTTCACGAATTCTATGAAACTTATGCTGCATTTATATCAAGTATAAATGTTGGTAAATTAGAATAATATAAATAATTATGATTTTTACAACATAATATGATTTGTAACATTGTTATTAATAAGTAAAGGGTGG
Organism: Ecdyonurus torrentis; assembly: GCA_949318235.1. Classification (NCBI taxonomy): domain Eukaryota; kingdom Metazoa; phylum Arthropoda; class Insecta; order Ephemeroptera; family Heptageniidae; genus Ecdyonurus; species Ecdyonurus torrentis. The sequence goes on from OX439136.1 coordinate 17,825,993, forward strand.
ATTATGCTGTATTGAATACATTGTGCTGAAAATGAGCTAGCATAAATATTACGTTTGATTTGATTTGTTTATTGTTATCCAAAAACAGACAATCTTACTTGTCCAATACATTGGTGGTACACAGTACACACAGTACATATACATAATATACAAATTGCATGATATACATAAAAATAAAAGACAAAAATAATAATATAATACTTTTTTACAAATTATTACAGAACACATTGCACATTGCATTGTTTATTATTATTATTATTATCTGTGTTAAAAGCATATATCAAACTTACAACATAATTTATTCTCTAATGATATATTTTAAACTTTACCTATATGAATATTAATATTAATTTTTATAAAGGATATAATGTGTCACACGGAAAAAAATATACGTTGAACAAATTGTGCTGAAAATGCAGAGGTATATGGCATAATTATTGCGTGTATCCAAGCGCTTTTTCAATACAATGTATTCAATACAATATAATCTATTCTATGCTATATTAACTATTATATAAAGCATATTATAATAATAATAAATGATTTTTATTAATAACAGCATACAGTATTTATGCTGTTTTGACTTTAATGTAGCATACAATTATATTTATGTAATTTTTTCTTTCCTTGTATTTGAGAATTATTTTGTAGTCTTTCTATGGTATATCTCCTCAATGTTTAAATTGCATCGCAAAATACAGTATATAAATTAATTTTTTAAATCTTATTTATGTTTAAATTATTTTTCTTTATCTGTTATTTACTCATTTATATTTATATTTTCTTTTTCTTCTATTCATTTTTTATACTTGGAACTCTAAATATTATTGCTGACATTTTTATTATTATTATACTATTAGTGAGATATAGCTCAATAAAATTCTCTTTGAGAAACGGTGAAAATAAATGCAATAAAAAATTTCATATTGAAAAATTTATAAGATCTAAAATTCTGCACAAATCATTTGATTTTTTATTCTATATATAGAATAATATGAAATATTTTACATAAAGAACCTTTTTCTTTTCTCTTTTGGTATAAATTATGTAACCACGCTACATAAATTTGCAATAAATTATGTTACTAAAAACTTTTTAATCAGCGACTTGAGAATATCACAACTCACTAAAGTGCTATAAAATTGAAATTATAACAGTATGGAAAAATGAAAAACTCATTAATATTATGTTATAATGAGTTACAGAGACACATAATTTTGCAAAAGTTTAGAATATATATTTTGTCCCTAAGAGTATATTTAATACTAAAAATTGAAATTATAAAACATAACATAAAATATTTATATTTAAAAAAACTGAGGACTAAAATTGCCTGATCTGATGACCAGAAGGAAAAGAAAAATGTCATTCTGTCATATTTTCCCCCCTTAAATTTAAATTTTGGTGCTCATTATTCAATTTTATAATTAAAAAAGTAATAACAATTTTTAACCTACTAAAATAAATCTTTTTGTCCAAAAAAAAAAAAAAAAAAAAAAAAAAAAACTAACATTTTTTTTTTTCTGAAATAACTGAAATAAGTGAAATTCTTTGCTCTCGTGTTTACCTTATACCTTTATATTTCTTACTTTTATTTCAATCAATTCAGTGGAACTATCAATTTGGAAATTTGCAAATATATATCGCAAAAATCTTAAACATTTATCTATTTATTGCTCTTTTTGTATCGATTTAGTTTTGTAATAATAGTAATTATAATCTACTTTAATTCATGTTTTGCATTTATTATAATTTTGTTAGTGCATGTTGATTGTAGGAGACTGGAAATAAAGATTTTTTGACAACTTGCATCAAAATTCATAGTAATCAGATAATCACGCTATTAAGTTTTTTTTTTTCTTTTTTTCTTTCTTTTTTTTTTTTTTTTTTTTTTTTTTTTTTTTATCAAACAGAAGAAATGAAGTAACAAAAATTGATCAAAGTTTGTAACAATGAGAAACTCTCTAGTACAAGTTGCTAATTAATAGTTAAGCACAATATTTAAAACTTATATCCTCTTTAATATTTAAAGAATAAAAATAAAACTTGTTTTATATCTTTTAAGATAAAAAAGACTTCTCTATTATCTTGCTGAAGAACAAAAAATCTTTTAATAAGTACAAAAAATATAATGCCATTTATTACATTTCAAAAACATAAAAAAAAAATATTGATTTCTATTTTTTAATATTATTTGAGTCACGCAAAACATTGAACCATTACCTTGACCATGAAACATAATAAATTTATTTTTGGTTTTTTTATGATGATAGTGGTGCTATCTGGTAATATTTGTATGAACTAATACTATATTTTAAGAGGGAGGCGTGGTTGAAAAGAAAAAAAAAATCAGTTTGTATGGGGCGCGCCCTTGTTACTTTTTGGTTTTGCCCTTAGTATTTAGACACGCGTGTACCGGCACAGTATAAACTACAAGGGGAAATATCGTTATATCAGGCAAGTTATCATATTATATCTTAATAAAAAATTGTGTTCTTTTTCTTAAAAAAAAAAAATTAAGATTCATATTTTTTTAGATTATGTTAAAATATTTTTTAAATATTTAATCGCACTTTTTTTATACAATACTCAAATTTTGTCACGTTATAAAAATGTACATTTATAATAATTTTATATTTAAAAATATATATACAGTATAATATAAGTATATTGTTTGATTCCTATATAAATATTTCAGTAAAAGTTTTTTTTTTTTATACGCTCAATTTCATTTTGCGCTCCGTAGTAATTAAAATTGTATAATGGAACACTTAAAGAAAAAAAAAGTCAAGTCAAATAAAATAAAAATTGCAATGTTAAATTAGGCGTTTAATATATTAATTCTAATTTAAAACAGTTAAATAATCGCTTTTGTTTGTTAGAAACTTTATTTTTCTTTGTTGTTATTGGTAAACGTTTTGTGTGATTTTAATACTAAAATATAGTATTATAGATGTATAATTTTATATGAAGGTATTTATTTTGTTAAATAAAAAAAGCAATTTATTTTTATAATCGTGTGTTTCTATGTATTCTATTCGCAAAGATTCTAAATTCAACATATTTCATAACTTTTTTATATAATAAAGTGTGCTGTTATAAATTCAAAATCTACGAAATCTAAATCAAAATGCATGTATCTTTATCGTTGGTTAAGGTAAATGGTATGCCCGGTATGGATTCCGATGTTGGTGTTAAAGAAGAAGAAAGAAAAAAACTCATAATAATAATAATAAAAAGGAATTTTATATATGTATAGATTGAATTTGGGAACTATATAGTTAAATGATAATACGATTAATAAAGGTATTCATAATTTGATTTTAATAAAATATTTCTATATTTCATTATAAGATTAAACGTATATATATGCTAAATATGTGCTAACAATTAATAATAAAAGCAATACTTTTAATATTATTACATCTAAAATTCACATTGATAATCTTAAGATAATATCTCTCTCTCTCTCTCTCTCTCTCTCTCTCTCTCTCTCTCTCTCTCTCTCTCTCTCTCTCTCTCTCTCTCTCTCTCTCTCTCTCTCTCATGCTTGAAGAAATTTATTTTACCAACTACAGTTTAAACTTGCTACCTTTGTTGTTATAAATTTGACTTAAATTTCTTTGTTTTCACTGCTAGGTAATTTAAAAAGAAAAAAAAGTACAAAAAATCAATAGGCATTTGTTATTTTTGTATTAAAAAAATATATATAATACAAAAAATTGTACAAAATTAACCTTATCATCTAGTAATCAAATGGGGGAGGGAAAAATAAAAAATAAATTTTGAAACGAGAAAAAAAAAGTCATTAAAATTGATTGTCGTCTCATTTAAAAACTACACGCTAAAAATGTCTATAAAATTATTACGCTTTTATATATAAAATTTTGCATGTGATCATGCGACACTATAATAGTAATAATTTTTATGTATTAAAATAAATAAAATTAAAAAAAAAAAAAGTTAAACTAAATTTGTATATTTATTTTTTAGAAAAAAAAAAGTTTTGGTTTTGTACTATAATTAATTTTCAACTATTTAATTATTTATTTCTACAAATTTTAATATTGTGTGGTAGTAAATTTGTTTACTTTTCATAATTACATGCGAATCTGAATATAATAATAAACCACAGAGGTTGTTTAATACAGAGTATATAAACATATATATTATGTTCCTTTCATTATGGTAGTAATATTTAACTCTCGCATTTTAAATTAATTCCATTTCAAATTTATGTTTTCCTTTTAAAATTTTTGAAGCATTTTTGTTTGCATTGTTATTCATAATTTACACTAAAATCGCTGAAAATGTATAAAACTGACTAAAAATAGTTTTTGTTTTCTGCCTTTCTTTTTTCCTTTACCATATTATGCAGTTATGGTACTTTAAGAATACATAAGGATGAAAGCGGAATTTATTTTAAAAAAATCTTCTAATATATTAAACACATGGAAAAAATAATGAAATATTACATCCCTATATTCACTAACGGGTATAATAAAAATAAAAAAAAATAAAAAAAAAACAAACAAAAAAAAACGTCAAAATTATACTAGCTAATTTTTAGCAACAGTTGTACGATGCACTGGAGGTTATCGGTTAAAAATATTATTAAAAATTTATATTGCTTAAAACACGTAAAAGTATGTCTAGTATATTTCTCATTTAAATATCTCCGGAATTAGTGGTGTAGTTTTCTCAATAATCACAAAAAAACTGGTTTTGCCTCATTAGCGTAATAGGGGCCCCTTAGCTTTCCCTGCGTTACCCCGCGCGCAAAACCGAAAAGCTCTATTTAATGTTACATTACGTTATAGCTTATGTTACTTAAACTTGAATGATTATTTATACTTTTCCAACTCTGCATTCATATGCTATATAAAAACATAAATGCAGCATAAATTTTTTTTTCTTTCCGTTCATAAAGTCTTATGATAATTTAATTAATTTTTATTGTTTTACCTAAAAGCTTTGTGTTCTGAGTTCTGAAATTTTTATCATTTTTTGTTCACGTTGATTTTGAAAATAATGCCATTAGAAAATTAGGGTGTAATATTTGGAGTTTTACAGAAACTTATAACTCCAAATTAAAACCCTTCACAAAATAATTTTACTGTATTCATATACATATAAGTATATAACTAACATAAAACGTTGTATTTAGAATTTTATAGGATTGAATTGAATTTCAACAGAATATTTCAAAAACAAATATATCGTATAATATGATTAACTATATTATAGATCATACGCTTTGTTACGTGGTTTTACTTCTCTCTCTCTCTCTCTCTCTCTCTCTCTCTCCCTCTCCCTCTCCCTCTCCCTTCCTAATTATTTCTAGATATTTTATTGGAATATTCAACATTAGAGTTTTGAAACTTGAGATAAAATGAAATTTTGAACATAGCAAAAATTTTGCTTACTCTCCTCCTCCTCTCTCTTTAAATTTTGAATACTTATAAATACTTAAAATAACTCAAAATAATTGTTATCTTAATTTAAAATATAAGGCAACATTGAACAATCAACCCACATAATAAAATAAAGTTACATGATATCATGAAAGTATTATGTAACAAGTTAGAGTTATATTACTTGTTATATTGTTTTGTTTCGTGTGTGTAATATGTGTGTGTGTGTGAGAGTGGGCGAAAAAAACATCTGCTGACCATAATGTATATTATATATACTAACTAACCAAACTCACAGGATACGCACATTAAGCTTCATATAGTTTTCACATACATTTTGTTGTTATACATTTATTATTATAAACTATGATATCACTCATCTTTACATTCTTTGTTTTGTTATTTCTATCTTTTGTTTTAAGTGTTACTTTTAAAGGCGTAGAACACCTTGAACCAAAAAGTTGCGTAATATCCTATAAAACCTAAAAATCAACGTTGATTTGGCCGGAGTCATTGATTTCTAATTTAATTATTTTGCATTCACAAAATGCCGCTGCCGGTCACTGGCGTCATAGCTCACTTGTTTTCGCGCGCGTAAACCGGGTGAGCTGTGACGTCAGTGACCGGGAGTTGCATTTTGTGAATGGAAAATAAATTAGAAATCAATGAATCCGGCTAAATCAACGTTGATTTTCAGGTTTGTTAGGATATTAAGCAACATTTTTTGTTCAAGGTGTTCTACGCCTTTAAGTGTTATGTACTTTATTTTTAAAGATTTAAAGTACATAGTTTTTTAGATATTTTCTCAATTTAAATTTTAACACAATTACATTTTTTAGTCTACCTAATTTTGTATTTGTAGAACTTGTGCTGATGCTGCGTGTTTAACAGTGAAGAAGTGAAGAAAGTGGGAGAGAGAAGGAGAGAGAGAGAGAGAGAGTTCATATCATTTAGTTCTGTCTTTTTAATTCAGTACCATTTTTGTGTGTACGAAATACAAAAATTTAATGGGAAAATTTTCTTTCAGAGGTAAAAACAAAAATGTAAATTTTTTTGCATATTCTCATACTCTAAATGTGAAGCCGTTTGTATTTTTTTTTTTTTTTTTTTTTGTATTTTTATTTTATTATTATTTTTTTTTTTTGACTTTTATTCTTTTATTAACATAAAAAGGCAGTTTTTGTAAATTAAGTACGCTGTTGATAATTTCATACACATGGATGATTTTAGTGATTATCTTTTCACTGGAAAAAGTCCTTGATATATATTTTTTTTTTATTCAAAAAAAAAAAATACATAACGTTTCTTTTGAAAAACGTAGAACAACACATTTATTATTAATATATTGCATGAAAGAAGCAGAAAAAAAAAGTTTAAAAAAATGCAAATATTTGATCGTATTTTGTTAATTTTCTAATTTTAATCCCACAATAGGAACACATAAGTTTATTATATATAAATTGTGTGAGCTACAAAAATCAATTGATATTAATAATGTGTAAGGTTGAAGCTCACACTCCTGCATGTCAGTATGTCAAAAAACGACGCCCCAAAGCAATAATCTTTGTTCCTTTTCATGTCAAACAAAAACCTCTGATTTTTTATACATTTTCTTACTTCTCGTTTTAAAGTAGAAGGATCGATATTCAATAGCTTTTTTTTTTTTTTTTTTTTTTTTTTTTTTTTTTTTTAACTTTGAAGTGAAAATTGATAAATATAGAATTTTAAAAATGTATATATGCCATGCAGTTAATAAACATAATTTATACATTTTCAATAGGTCGTTTTTGAAACTATAGTATTTATTGCTGCACAAATAAATATACAGTTCTCGGCCAGTACTAGTTCGAGCGGATACAGTGTAATTAACTATATAAAGTCAACTGTGATTAACTAGTAGGTTTATAACACACTCTCTGATTGGTTTAGCACCGCGGATACAGCTTTTGGCGGGAACGACCAAAAGGCCAGAGTGTATATCATATATTTTTACGAATGCAACAAAGTCAAAAAACCAACAACTTTAAAATATATTTATAAAGAAAAGAAATATAGAAAAAAGGAAAAAAAATTGCGTATTTATTACTAATTTCTTCAAACATTTATGCTTTTTTATTTTTTTTTCTATGGTTTATTAAATTAAATAAATATGTATTGCCATGAATTTTAAAATATATGCTAGTATTAATTTTTTTTTTTTTTTTTTTTTTTTTTTTTTAGTCTAAAGGTCTGTTTAAACGAAGCATTATTTTTAATATTATATAAGTACATTTGATTTCATTCAAAACTAAACTTCAACGCAATCAAATTTATTGCATAATTGAACATAATTGTTCCATGTAAACATGGGCCAATTCTAGTGTTTAAACAAATCTTGAACAATGGGTTTTGTGAGGTTAACTTTATTATGAATTGCTACTCCGCATGACATCATATTTAATGCGCTTGGAGGCCATGCTGTAGTAGTGATTAACATTGCTCAGCGTATGGCAAACTTCGTTGTTGGCTATTTTCTTTGGAAAATTGCGTAATTTTTTGTTACTCTTATTTTTCTTACATACTTGAGATACTAATAAAACTTATTGACATCATCAATGTTTTCAAAACTATTGTAATGTATTTTTAAACTGTCAAAATAAGTTATTTTTCTATGTGGCCCGATTGTTGACCCATGTTGTTGGCCCATGTTGACTTTAACAGGAATGCATAATTATATACCCTATACTTATACATGGATCATATAATATAGATAATTTTTTATTAATTATTAAAATTGTTTAAAATCAGGGCAAAAAAAAAAATACACAAAAAATCACGTGTTAAAGTAACATACATAAACATCTCTGTGTATTTCCACTTGGCTGTACTGTACACTTCTTACAAACATAAAAATTCCTTCTTCAATGAACCTTACATTATTTATCCTCGTAAGTTAAAGAAGCTATGGTGAGTCGTAAACTTCAACTCGAGATTTTTTTTTTTTTTTTTTTTTCTCGTACTAAAACTCAGAGCTTTGAAATTTCATTCAACGGTTTTCTTTTTTTAATTTTTACAGTAACATCATTATTTAAAATAAAAATCTTTTTATGTCTAAATGATTAATGTACCAACTATTAGTTTTTATGTACATAGAAATATTATTTTTAGTTCTATGGTCAGAAATATATTTAAACATTATAGTTCATTGATTTTGTTTAGTAGCCCAAACTTATTTTTAATATAAGTTAATCTATTTTTTTTTCTTTGGTTAGTGATATAAACTATTATTTTTGTTTTTTATAATGAAAACTGTAATTTATTTTGTAAAATGAAAATGATCCGGAAAAACAAAGAAGAAGACAAAAAAAGACGAAAAAAAGAAGAGGAAGAAAAAAAAAAGGTTGAAAGCTGAAAATCCTTTAAAAAGGATAAAGTTCTATAGAAAAACTGAAAGAAAAAAAGCATTTAATCCTACTAAGAAGAGTCGAAAAATATATAATACGGCCATCGTGTATTTCAAACAGGAGCTTTTAAAAAAAAAAAAAAGTACATTTTCCGACTTTTGTTTTCTATGTTTCTCTCTTCTTGTTCTTCATCTTTGTGAAACATTCAAACTCTTCTACAGACTGGATAATGCCTTACATATTTTAATTTTCTAAAATTTTCGTAAAATAATATTCATAAAAGAAAAATGCTATTATCTGTCACTGTTATTATTATTTTAAAATTTGACCGTTCTTTCTTATTATTATTTTACGTTATTATACGTGCGTATTGTACGTGCTGTATATATTTCTGCCTTACAAATTACACATAGGAAACTTTTCAAACTATTTTTTTTCTTTAACAGTTCTTATTTTAATTTCAACATACAGCGTTGAGTATACGTAAGGCTTTTATATATATATATATATATATATATATATATATATATATATATATATATATATATATATATATATATATATATATATATATATATATATATATATTTAATATTTTGCAAAGTTTATATTTCTTCAAAGTTTGATAACATATAATTACGTCTCATTATGTTTTTTTAATTTTTTTTTTCTTTAAAAGTTTCTTATTAATATGACTATTATTTTCTCTTTAAGTTATAAAGAAAGAAAAACGCGCAAGGCTGTATGAAAACAATTGAACATACCCTTCTTTTACAGCTCGCATAAGAGTTAAAACGGATTAAATATATATTATAAAAAAGTCACAAGTGTTAGAAGGCTTGTGTCTCTAAATTCAATAGTTGACTGCCAATATTTTGATATCATTTAAAGTCATCTACAAGTATACATGAAGTGCATTGCCGGGCAATTTGCATTGTGTTTATATACAAAAATAATAATTAACTAGATGGGCCTAATTATCCTTTAAAGCAATCCATGTTTGTGACTTTGGCTGTTTATGTGTCTGTAAACCTTCCTATTGCTCAATAAATACTTACAATTCTCCCAATACTAATTCGAGAGGATGCAGTCTGGATGCAGTGTAATTAACTATGTAAAGTCAACTGTGATTGGCTGGTAGGTTTATAACACGCTCTCTGATTGGTTTAGTACTCCGGATGCAGCTTTTGGCGAGAAAGACGTTGTTTTGGCATACGTATATATATATTATTATTAAACACGGTGAAACAGGAAAATCTACTTATCAAATCTTTCCGTGCAAAAAAAAAAAAAAGACGCTAAATTACAAACGCACAAATAATAATCATATAACTTTTTTCTGTTATATAATTAAACTGCAATAAAAGAAAAAAAATCAATTAATATTTAATCAATATTAAATTTCAATTATTTATACGTTTAGTAAAGTGCTAACAATGCAGGTCATGTGTCACATTGTTATTGTAAATCTATTGTTTGTCTGACGTTGTTAATCTTAATGTATTATTACTATGTTATAACAATATAACATACAAAATATCGTTAACAATGCTATACTACGTATTACATTAACGAGAATACGTAACTAGTAGTATTATTACTGCAAGACTGATAATCAAATCGTAATGTTGTGACAAGTAAAGTCAATTGTATTACTGGGATTTGTGATAACAAAAACATAATATAGATTAATACTTTGAATCAAATCAACTGTAAAAATATATATGTAAATTCAATTAAATGAGTTGAATATATTTTGAATTATTTTTGTCGATATTTTTTTTTTTATGTTACAATTTAAATGTTACGAACTTTAACTTTTTTTAGTGTAAAAAAAAAGTTTGTATAGATTTTATATTATTTAATTATTGGATTTTTACTTCTTTTTTTTTTTTTTTTTTTTTTTCTTAAATCAGATATACCATGATAAAATTTATTCATTTAATTTTAGAAAACTTAAAAAAAAAAATCTCTTGCCATTATGCAAAGGAGAATATGTTTAAATTTTTGCATTGAATTTTTTATTATGCATTTAAAAAAAAAATGATATTGCTTTTCTTAAATTGTTTTTGAGAATACGTTCCTATGTATTGCATTTTATATTATCTTCTGTTCGTTTGCATAATAATAAAATATTTAATTTGATACGATATTCAAACTGCATACAAAATAGAAATTATTTTATTTATAAATGCGTATACATATACAGTCCACGCCACCTAAGGATGCGACCAATGAGAGAACGCCTAAAAACTCTCCATTTAGTTAACATTACCCCACCTCCTAGTGACCTTGAGCGCTTGAGCGTCTATTGGCTCGTGGCTCGATTTCGATTAATCGCAAACATCCTTAGGTGGCACGGACTGTAGGTGGCATGGACTATAATATACTACAGAGAGAGAGTGAGAGAGAGAGAGAGAGAGAGAGAGAGAGAGAGAGAGAGAGAGAGAGAGAGAGAGAGAGAGAGAGAGAGAGAGAGAGAGAGAGAGAGAGAATATAAATCTCCTTAAATAATTATAATTAGTATAATATCATTTGTATAAAAATAACCTGTCAAACTTATCAAATCATAATGAAAAGGTTTTTTATTCTCTTAAAAAAAGTTGTTTTTTAATCAATTTAATTTAACATGAACTCAAAGTAAAATTTGACATGGTAAAATTTAAAGTTGTCAAAATCTTTTAATTAATAAAATTTAATATCAATAATTTTTTGTCCCTCAAAGACATAGAAAGATATAATATTTTATTCCAATGTTCTTTTTGTATACATATACCATGGATTTTAATTAAAATAATTACTATACTACTACAATACAAAACAGTGGGACATATTATTATTTTACTTTAATGTTTATTTACAATGTGTATGTATAGTGTTAATTTAATTACATTTTGTGGCAAATTTCTCATTTAATCAACTTAATTGATTTTCTTTTGTATGTATAAAATAATATATATAGGTCGTTCCAAAAATGAGAAACTTTATTTCTTTATATAATATATACGTTTTTAGTGTAATGAGTATTATTTTATTTGAAATTCTTGTTTTTGTAAAATTTTGTAAATATTTAATTGGGTCTTTCTGTCTCAAAGAAATATTCTTTAGTAACAAATTTAATAATTAAATTTTATAAAAGCTTTATCATAATGTTTTGTAAAGTTTAAATTGTATATAAATCAAAGCTTTGGAAATACGTAAAATATATACAATTTCATTTAACGTAGAACGTGACCAACTTGGACCGGAAATCGCTAAAAGAAGAACTATATTTTCACAATAACTTTTTGTAGATTATGTGTTTGCAACAAAATAAACACTATAATTTTCAAATAAAATCGAGAAAATTTAATATATATTTTTTTGTACCGAAAAAAGTTTTAATATTATGTTTAATTTTAAAAAGTTTCTAATTTGACTAAAACTTGCCGCTAAAATTTGAATTTCAACATTCAGAATAATTCGCCACCGTATAGTTTTCGAGATATCAATCAGTCACTTACCCCAAAAAAATGCATTGTTTATATATGTACGTTTTTTTTTTTTTTTTTTTTTTTTAATCTCATAGCTGTAATTTTAAAGATTTAATTTAATAAAGGTTGTAATTTAAAGTTGAAGGTAAATACATTTATTTAAATTCAATATAATTACATTAAATTTCATTAAATACGTTTGAATTTTAGAAATACGACTATGAATGTAAAGAATTAAAAAAAAATTGCTTTAAGTCTGCTTTTAACATACAAAAATTAATTATATTCTGATTTAGCAGTCAAATTTTGATGCGTGTATATAAAAGTCATTATTTTGGGTGATAAGTTTTGAATATTATTATAAAACTTTTGTGACACACGCGTTAAAACTTTTGGTTGAAGTTTTGAAGAATCTTTGTGTAGAAAGTGCGATGTAATCTAGAAAATTAATTAGTTATAAGAGCTTAATGTAATCATGTGTTAAGTTGATTCCAAATCTCCTTTTAATCCTTATTGTTTCATAATTGATTTACTAAATTTAGGGAAAAAATCTAATTTATTTTTACTCTCTCTCTCTCTCTCTCTCTCTCTCTCTCTCTCTCTCTCTCTCTCTCTCTCTGTGTAACGCTTGATTAACTTCTATAAATTATAATCTTAAACCAAATAAAATCAGAATAAGCTATGCAAATATACTAATAATTTTTTACGTTTGTACGAAAAAAAGAATGTTAATAAAATAATTTCTGCTGATTTTTTTTTTTTTGTATAATTTAAACATTTTAGTTATAACTTACTTGTTCGTAGTTCGTATCAATGCAAATTTGCGCAATAAATATATTTAAGGATGGGTTTGGGGGATAGGCATTTTGTGAGAACTTAATTCACACTCTGCAAATCCTTTTCTAAGTTTTTTAAGGTATTAATCTTTACAAAAAAATAGTAACCAATATTACCAATATTTGGTAATGTAGGTCTTTATAAGTAATTGAAGCTTCTATATCTTGTTGTTATTGATAGTTAAAAAAATACCAAAAAATATAAAGTGACTAAAGTTGTTGCAATAACGTAAATCAGATTTTTAACATAGCTAGAAACACAAATTGCCCATTTCTATTTAAAAAAAAAGAAAAAAAAAAAAAGAAAAAGAAAAATAAAAATAAAGGATTTCATAATAATAAAAAAGTGAGACAGTTTCTTGCATTGTATACAGCACTTTCATTTTTGATAATCGCGAAACAGCAACATCGTTATTTTCGTGTAGCATGGTCTAACAAGACTTGATGCTATTGAATCTTCATGACTTCTTTGTTTTAAATACATACAGATCTATAAAATATCATCCGTTACTTTGAATAGTAAGAGAAAGTATCATATTTTTAGTCTGGTCTTAAAGATACAGTATAAGGTCATTAGAAGAAAAAAAAAGACATTATGTCAGTTGTAAAAGCTAACTTATCAGTATAAAGACTATTAATCTCATACATTTTAATCGAAAAAATGAGAGTTGTTGCAATTGTCGATAATATGGGTTTTGTATCTGAGGTAGTATCATATCATCATTTGGTTATAATTCACAAGGATTAAAATCAAACACACAGATTTTTGTCCTTTTACTGCAATATAATGTTGAATGAGGAAAGTGAATTTTTTTAACCCCCACTTTTTATGACATTTTTGAAAAGAGCGTTAAAAAATTTTAAAGCGTTATTTTTTCTTAGAACGATTGGAGAATGAGAAGTATTTTTCATTAATTTTTGAAAATCGACCTAAAAAGCCTGTGACGTCATCAATCGGGCATTTATTTCAAAAAATATTAACCGTATAAGGTTCAGTAGCCAGTTTTTTGAAATCCTGAGGACGAGCTGATTTCATTAAACTGGTTACTGAATCTCGAACGATTAGTATTTGCCGAGAAAAAAAGAGGACTGATGACGTCACAGGCTTTCTAGGCCGATTTTCAAAAATTAATTAAAAAATACTTCGCATTCTCCAATCGTCCTAAGAAAAAGTAGCGCCTCAAAATTTTTTAAAGCTGTTTCCAAAAATATCATAAACTCAACCAAAAAATGTAAATTCACCTTCCTCATTACAGTGTATTATATTGCATCACTGATTTAAAAACTTCATTTGTCCCTATGACTTCATCGCATTTGAAACCTCGAGAAACGAATAAAACACTTTTTTTTATATATAACATATATATTTTTGCATTATACATATTGCTTCAAATTAATGCAGAAAATATGAACATACACACAAAAAAGTACTGTTTTCAATTTTTTTTTTTTTTTTTTTTTTTTTTTTGAGATTGTAGAAAAGATTTTGCCAGGACATACTGTATCAGTAATGCTCACAAATAGCACTAAAGAAAAAAAATGTGCCTATAGATCAGTGACAATATCATGTTTTGGGTTGACCCCAATGTAGGAATAACGCTATAAATCTGAATAGTACCCAAAATGCTGTTATTGCGGTCAGCCCATAGCATAAGGTTGTTACTTATGGGCAGTCTGTGATAGTATACCCTCCATTTATTATTAATATTATTGTATTTGCGAAATTTTGTCTTAAACGATTTTTAAGACAGCTTCTGCAATGGACCGTAAAAAAAAAAATGAAATTAGAGACATAATTGTAGTTTATAGTAACAAAATGTACGTTGGTCTAATCATTACTTACAATGCGACATTATTGAGCGATTATTGTAATATTATATAGACTTATTAATGCATTACTTCATATATATATTTATATACATATATATATAGAATATATATGTAATATATTTACATATGTTTTGAAAATATTTTGAATTGGTCTTATCTACAGGGTGTGTACGCATGACGTCATTCTGAGTGCTTTTCGGTGCTCTTCTTGAGCAATGAATACCATTGCTTAGCATAGGACAAACATAGTTTTTGGCTATTTGCTTTGGAAAATTAGCTATTTTTTGGTCATTATTATTTTTCTTGCATACTTGAGGTACTAATTCAACCTGTTAACAGCATCAATTCTCTCAAAAAAAAGTGCGAAGTATTTTTAAACTTGCAAAATGTGCCATTTTCCTATACCGGCCAATGTTACTTAGTACTCACTTATGACGTCGACTTTAACATGAATGAAACCACCCTATTATTGAATGACAAACTGAAACAACAATATAAATTCGATCAGTACAGTGTCCCAAGTTTGATTTTGTAAATAATGTGTATTTTCATTAATAAATTGTGTCACCGATATAATATGTTGTAAAATAATATTTAAACTTGAGAACTATACGGAAACAAAAGTTAGAGTATACAATTTCAAATTAATTTTTTATATATACTATATTTTTACCCCATGCTGTGCCTTTAAGTAATCAATAAAATGTTGGGATTGAAAGTAAGATACAGTACACGCAGTTTTAATTAAAAACAAAAGAATATGCACGACTTTTTTTATAGTCTGTTTATTTTTAATACAGAAGGGAGTAAAAGTGTATAAATATATATATATTTTTTTAATCAATCAATATGTATTATAAAATAATGTTTTTATTAAAAATTTTAGTATGTTGTTCATAATAAATATTTTATAAGTTGAAAATTAAAAAAATAAATATTCATGTTATTCTATGCACGCAGGGGGAAATTTTTTTAATGCAAATTCTTGTGCTAAAAAACATGAGAATTTTTTGTTATTATTATTATTATTTCTGTACTATTTTCATGGCACCAAAAAAATGTGGGGGGGGGGGGGGGAGGCATGTGTCTTTGATTTTAGTTGAGACTGATATTTAATTATTTATGTCAATTTTTGTCAACCTCTATAGCCTTTCACAGTAAAAAAAAATATATATATTATATAATTAAATACTAATACTAATAAAAGTTACTAACACCTGAGTTTTGTGTACATTTTTAAATACAGTATAAGTTTTATAACTAAAAGTTGATATTACATGCTTTCTGCCTTTGTGCTTATAAAATTGTTCTCTTGTTTACCACCGTGATCTTTCTATAACTACATAAAATATTATGAAAATTTACCATCCAATCTTAAAAATCTAAACAATAACAATTTTTTTTCTAAAAAAAATAAAAAATCAACATTTTTTTGTTTATATAACGTTAAGAATTACACTGGCCAGAATAATTAGATCCTCTAACTCAAAAGTTGACGATATCAATAGTACTTATGTATACCGCTTATTTAAATGTGGAATATTATATAAGATTTCAATTCATATGCGTTTGCATGTCAATATATATTTATAGTGAGATTACATTTCAAATTTTTTTCATTTATACGTATGTACTTTATATTGATATTTATTATAGTAGATAATCACTAGACCAACGCTTGTAATATGTATTTATTGTCACTATATGAACATGAAATGTCTGGGTTAAGGGAGTAGGGGACCGACGTTGGCCATTAGATTCAAACTTTTCTCGTCAAAAAATTCTGAAATTTTGCACAATGATACTTCAGCTTGAGACAATTTCAAATATATGAACATTTTGGAAGGTCACGCTGCAAATTAATTTTGTATGATTTTTTGAAATTGTAAGCCGATAAGGCCCGATGTTAATTTCAATAATTTTTTTCGAGACGGTCAAACATCATGACATTTTTATCTCGGCTAGGTGTGACCCTTAGCTACACAATGACATAAAATTTAAACCCAAAACACTTCTAGTTTTTGAGATATAAAGTTAGTAGGTACCCTACTTCCTTAAAAACGTTTCTTAGTTTTTAAATACAGGGGGTAGGGGGGATAAAAAAGTAAGAAAATATATAAAATGAAGTAAAAGCTAGTACCATATTTTTTTCCAAACAAAATTTTAATATCTGTTGAATGACAAATAGGAAAAATGTTGCTTTTTTCTGACATTAAAAACAATAGTTTATTGTGTTTTAAATAAGGTAATTTTAAATAAACTGGACATTAACATTTTGAAATGAGTTTTGTTTATTTTGATTGTTATGGTTAGATAAACCCTCGTCAAAATTATTATAAAACATGAAATAAAAGGCTTAGTGGCTGTAAGAGAGAAAAAAAAAAAAAAAAAAAAAAAAGGCAACTAGTGGTTCCCCATAGTATCATGATTTTTATAATAATATTTCTATTATCTTTTAACACGGAAAAAATAGTTCTGATTTAAAATATTTTAATGAAATTCCATATCATGTGAAGTTGTTTCGTTGTAATCAATAAATCTATCTTGTTATTGGAAATGTTGCTTTAATTTACAGTTGTTGTTTTTTTCATTTTTTTTATCATAAATATAGAAATTTGTATCGAAACTTGTATCGAAACATATATTATTATTATTATTATTTCGTGCTCCCATTTAAATTCTACGATATGGAGGAACACTATCACTACTTTAGAACGTTTAATATTAGAATTTAAAATAAATATATGAATGAATTATTGAATGATTTCATAAATGAATCAATGAATGATTGATTGATTGATTGATTGATTGATTGATTGAACGAATGAATGAATAATTGGATAAATAAATAATTAAATCAAAGCTTAAATGTTAAGAACAAGATTAAAATTAGCATAGTAGACAACGGCATATTTTGTACAGTTTCTATACCCACGTTGAAACTTGTCCAAGAAAAAAAAAAAGTAGTTAAAAAATGCTATATATGCAAATTACTGCTAACAGACACAGTGACACTATACTTAATTAGTATAATGCACTTTGCATTAATATTAAGTAGAGAATTTCTTGTATGCATGCCAAAATTTAATATGAAAAGTCTCATGAATTTAATTTTATACTGTTTGAGAAATTTAGATCATTATTTAACTATGTCTACGGGGATTTTTTTATTATTATTATTTTTTAGTGCTCTAGGAATTACGAAATAATTTTAATAGCTTGTAAGATGCCTTTTGCTACTTAACTTCGTATCGTATGTTATGGTGTTATTCTTCAATATCATTCATTCATTCATTCATTCATTCATTCATTCATTCATTCATTCATTCATTCATTCATTCATTCATTCATTCATTCATTCATTCATTCATTCATTCATTCATTCATTCATTCATTCATTCATTCATTCATTCATTCATTCATTCATTCATTCATTCATTCATTCACCCATGTATTTATCTAATCGTGAGCAATATTTAGCCATCACTTTATTTTACTTTTTCAACATTTTCAAAAGAACACTATATTATAACAAAAATCTATACATACAAGTTTCCTTTCTGAGTTAAAAATAGTTTTATGGCACCTAAAAGATCTATATAAAATATTCAATAAATCCGACATATATGTCTATATACCACACGCTATAAATTAATAATAATCTTAAGATGTAAATTGACAGTATAAAATGATATTAAATATAAATATATTCAAAGTGAACCTAATATATGCTATATATTATTCTTCTTTCAGTGTATATACTGTAAGTATATAAAAAGCCTCGTCTTTCACATATGTGTTCAAAAGTTAAAGTATTGACTAGCCAATGTAATGTTTGATTCCCTGTGCCGATATCTTTAAGATTCAGTGTATAAATTTAGTATTCTATACAGGTTCACATACATAACACACACACACACAGGAGACTTAATATATACTATAGTCTATAAAAATTTTACATGGTATATAAAGTTCAATTTACTATCTTTATAACATACAAAATATTACTTTAATAATATTACATATTTTTATAGATTGAATTATATAGAAGGAAAAAAAAAGGTTCTATACTTTTTTTTTCTTTCTTTCCTTCTTTCGTCTTTCGTTTTTTTTTTTTTTTTTTTTTTTTTTTTTGGTATTCTATATGCGACCCTATCAAGTCTACCAACACCCTTAAACCCTTCTTGTTCACCCTTTCTCTCTTTCTTTCTTTTTTTTTTTTTTTTTTTTTGAATCATCTCCCTTTCTCTTGCACGATTTTTTTTCATTTTGTTCTTCGTTTTCTCTCTCTCTCTCTCTCTCTCTCGGAAGGCTTACTTGATACTCATCAATAACGCTTCACCTATAACATACAAAATACCATAAAAGCCTATAAATATATATTTTCTCTTATTTGTCATATAACAAACTATTGTAATTTAGTTACAAAACGATTTCATGTTTTAGTTTTACACTACGTGTTTTTTTATGGTGATTAACAATAATATTATAAAATAAATTATAATATGTAAGTAATTTGAGATATTAGAATGAAATAATTGAAGTTAAATATTAGAGAACTTTACAACGAGGTTTCCTGGTAAAGCGGGTAAACCAAAAACAAACAATATGGAGGAAAAGCTAATTTTCTACTTTTTAAAAATACGGGGGCATGATTTTTTATGTTTGTTTGTTTGAGCAAACTACTGCACCGAGATCGGAAAAATTCAACACTTTTTCGTATGTTCAGCTTTTTTTTTTTTTTTTTTTTAATTCATCCACGGCCACTAACATTTATTAAAATGTTTTATTAATATAGCTTGTATCCCAAATTCTAAATACAAAACTTTCAAACTTAATGATGCCATTTGAATTTGAAAGCTAATACTAGCAGCTACCCATCATAAAATTGTCAAAACCGTTGCCAATCAGATAAAAGAGAAAACAATTATTGAAAGTAACATGGGCTCGTACGGGACTAAAACTTTAAAAAAAAATCATAATTTAAAATCTAGTGTGGTGACATCCCTAAATGTTTTACATTTTTTGAAGATACTTTATCCTAATGTATTACTGTGCAAATTTTCAGATTTTTAATACAACTTTTTAATGAAATCCTGCGTTAGCTGATTTTCCGCCTTAAAATAACTGAACATTAGTTATTTTATTGTCAAATGTTGGGTTTGCTTACTTAAAAAAAAAATATTAAAACTTATATACAATTTTTTATTATGTATATATCGGAGTTTAATATAATTATTTTGCGTCTATCTGTCTTTTCATGTTAATATTATTATTTCTCTATTTTATTTTTTAGTACATTATGGAAAACGTTATTTTAACCTTTTACCCGTGTATATTAATATAACATACAATTGTATTAAATGAAATATTGTACTCTAGTTAAAATTGTATGTGACATTTGAATACTAAACTATACACACATTGTAAAATATTAAATGATAAACAATTTATATACGTTCAATTTTAATAATAATAATTTTTTATTTATGGAATATTGAGTTAAAGCTTTGAATATTTCAACGTTACTTTTTTTTTTTTTTTTTTTTTTTTTTATATATAATTTTTATTTATTTCTGTTATGACTATGTAATATAACGATTTATAAAATATCACAACCATGCATGTAAGCTACTGATAAAAATGTATATGATTTTAACATTTTGATAAATATTATTTAGTTAAAATTTACAAAATATGAGGAATTATGTAGCAAATCATTTGAAACAATGTACAGCAGAAATATTTATATTAATCATTTATAGTTATGAATTTTCAGTGAATAAGTATATTAATTTACTTACTTAATGTATATACTTATTCATTCGTTCGTTTATTCATTCAATCTTTTTTCATTCATACATTCATACATTCATTCATTCATTCATTCATTCATTCATTCATTCATTCATTCATTCATTCATTCATTCATTCATTCATTCATTCATTCATTCATTCATTCATTCATTCATTCATTCATTCATTCATTCATTCATTCATTCATTCATTCATTCATTCATTCATTCATTCATTCATTCATTCATTCATTCATTCATTCATTCATTCGTTCATTCATTCATTTTTGTTCAATTATTCGTTCAATTATTTATTTATTTATTTTCACATTTGCTCTTCATAAAAAAGTATGTCTTATTTTCACTCGTTGCATTTTATGAACGCACAAAATATTAAAAATATTTTTATTCTTATATATACTTTTCCCAAATCTTTATTCTAGGAAAGTTGTAACAAGTTAAAAGCTTTTTTGTACTCTTGAGATTTTCTTTATATAAATATTAACATCAAACTTACATTTTACTGCAAAGAAGCAAAAAGAAAAGCAAA
Source organism: Ecdyonurus torrentis (assembly GCA_949318235.1). NCBI lineage: Eukaryota > Metazoa > Arthropoda > Insecta > Ephemeroptera > Heptageniidae > Ecdyonurus > Ecdyonurus torrentis. The sequence goes on from OX439136.1 coordinate 17,847,274, forward strand.
GAAAATTTTCCCTTGTTACGAATAAAATGGGATGATTTTTTCTCTTGCTTGTGATTCTTTGACATTTTTTCAGCTACTTTGTTATTTTTTAGTAAATATAATATTTTAAGAATCATTATATGAATTTATCAGAAAAAAATCTACTTATTAATCCATGTTCTGAAAATACTTTTAGAAAGCTATTTTTTATCATATTTTTAATCTGCACTCTGTAAATATTAATTAATCTACTAATTTGTAAAAGAACAAAAACGAATTAAATTTTATTGGAAGCATTTCTTGTTCAAAGTTGCAGAACAAAAAAAAAGTTCAAACTCGACTCACAAATAGTCGCTTTGATGATTTTATCAGTCACCAAGAATGTAAGTATTTTCACTAAACATTTCCAACTGTTATACAAAATAGTGTCAATTCGAGTGATACTTCAATACACACTATAGTTTAAACTCTCTACATATGTCACTGTAGTAGAATATCCACACACTGGTAGTGAATAAACATTCACTGGTTAGTGCCATGAGTAAACATTAAAAATGTTTTTATCAACATAATAACAAAATTTTGTGATTTTTTAAAGTATATTCTCAAATAAAGTTTATGTATGAACATGACTATTTGTAGGCAATTATGTATACCAGTTTTTTATAACCTACTACCCTCTACTAACACTTTTGTTTTCTTACAACAATGAGTTTTTTTTTCTTCATTGGCAAAGAAAAAGACAAATTATTGTAAATCCGATCAATCTAGTAAACATTAAAAGTTTTATCTTTTTTTACACAGCACAAAAAGAGAATGAGAATGAGAATAAGCCCTTACTTTAGATTCATGTCAGGTTTTGGTAACATATTATATTGGTGAACTTCATACTGGGCTTAACTTCTCAAGTTTTGAACACACTTGTAATGAAGATTTTTTTTTTTCAAGTAAATGCTTCTCTAGTGTCCAATTTGTCCTATACTCTTTTCTCTACTTTTATTAACTTTTGAATTTAATAAATGTCAATATTAGGTTAAAGTTAACTTTTTAAATATTTTTATATGTTTTGACGTTTTACTACTATTTATTTTCAACATTTTAAGTCATTTATTTATTTTGCGCCAATATAACATAATATATATATATATATATATATATATATATATATATATATATATATATATATATATATATATATATATATATATATATATATATATATATATACAGTATTATACAGTATACACACACACGAACACACACACAGATACAAATATGTTTAATTTAAATAAATGACATATTTCAACTTTTTACGTTTTTGTACTGTTATTATTATACAGGATTAAAAAAAAAAGTGTGCGTATCTGTATCTCAGCTTACTTTTATATTTTGACGTGAATTGTTTAAAAGAGAAAGAGAGAGAGAGGGAGACAGAAGAATAAAGGTGCTTAATTACAATGCATTGATCGTAGTGAGTGAGGTATAGTAAGGCATCTTGTATGTAGGTGTGCACTTCATGAACTTTCGGGGTCGAGTGGGATCCCCCTGCCCCCCCCCCCCTTCTCTCTCTCTCTCTCTCTCTCTCTCTCTCTCTCTCTCTCTCTCTCTCTCTCTCTCTCTCTCTCTCTCTCTCTAACACTTCACATCGTTGAGATGGGTGAATTTTATGCCATTTAACGTTTCTATCCCCATCCCTTGTGAATTGAGAATAAAAATACGGCCTTAAATTAACTTTTCAAAAACCCAATTTAATTTTTTTTTTTTTAATCTAATAGTAAACAAAAACTCTATAAATTTAAGTTGTGTTATTTTTTCCTACAAATATACGCAAAATTAAGAATTCTAACAATTGCAATTCTTATATATATATATTTTTACAAACTTTTTTTCTCGTAAATATTTTGGTTTACACTACACAATCTATTGAAACTTTTCATACAAAGTTGTCGTGAGAAAAACAAGTGCTTTGTCTACATTGGGTTTCCAGCATTGAAAACATGAAGATTTTGGTTCTCTCGTTATACTTTAAGATGTAAATTTTTGCCGTGATTTTGATGCTTACATTTGTTGATGACAGAAAAACATAAGTGTTCATAAAATTATATATCTATATTCATGATAAAACCTCTTTTTATTGCAAAAAATACTTTTGTTTTGTTGTCCAAAGGCTTCAAATTAAACAGTTGAAATTGTTGTTACACCATTTATAAGTTAAATATAACAATTATCTATTAGGTATAATTTTAATGGGGCTAACATGAAGCTATCAGGAAACCTTGTGGTAGAAAAATTGCCAATAATTTAAATTCTTAAACAGAGATTTTTCTACAATTGCAACTTTTAGTCATCGTACTATACCTCATTTTCATCCTTAACGTTTGCTGTGTTAAAAAAAAAAAAAAAAAAAAAAAAAAAAAAAAAAAAAAAAAAAAAGGCTGCGTTATAAAATTTAAGAAAACACAACATGTAAATTCACCTTATGTATGTGTCTCATTTTTTTAGTGGGTTTCCCCATCTCTATCTGTGTCTCTCGACACTTGTTCTGACTTGCAAATGACGTTATCTCTCTCTCTCCCCCTCTCTCTCTCTCTCTCTCTCTCTCTCTCTCTCTCTCTCTCTCTCTCTCTCTCTCTCTCTCTCTCTCTCTCTCTCTCTCTCTCTCTCTCTAACTCAATGACAACGCCCACAATCTAATCCCATTTTTGAACATTTTTTTTTTCTCTCTCTTCACACTTCAACACTTACTCCACACTCACTTTACCATATTTTCCATGCAAATCACGAACAAGGTGTTGGTCTTCACATTAACGATGTCCGCGCATGAAAAAAAAAAGTTTTATTTTTAGATGGCATAGGATAAAATATTTGTAAGGGATTTATTATAATGGTATAACATAAAATTGTGTTAACAAAAAAGTAATATGCCCATTTTATTTTTTTATAAGATATTATAGTTAAATAGCTTTTTAAATAAATTATTTATATACTTAGGGTATTAGTTAAAAGTTAAATAACTTTTAACCAACTAAATATTAAGTATGAAGTTTGTAGAGCAAATGCGTAAGGGAATTTACGAAAGAGAAGGAGAGAGAGAGAGAGAGAGAGAGAGAGAGAGAGAGAGAGAGAGAGAGAGAGAGAGAGAGAGAGAGAGAGAGAGAATAGAAAAATGAAAATTCAATAAACTCAATACCTATACACGGTATAAAAAAGTTTCTCTCTCTCTCTCTCTCTCTCTCTCTCTCTCTCTCTCTCTCTCTCTCTCTCTCTCTCTCTCTCTCTCAAACGACGCAAAAAAATTTTACGTCCCCTAAATGACTTTATATACAAAGAAACACTATCGCATTTCTGACGTAAAAAATGGCGTTAAATCGTTGACCAAAAAAAATATATATATCCTTTTTTTTTTTTTTTTTTCCTACGTAAAGTAATGCTTTTAACAATGGAAATGGAGTAAAAAAATATGTATAGATGCTTTAACCAATATTTTAAATAATGATTGATGATGTTATTACAATATGATATATACATGCAAACCTAATTACTTGATTAAGTGACAGCATCGCGATATGTGATTACGTGTTAATAAAATATAAAACATAACGTTGTTTATTTTAGAATACAAAATTTATCTCTAAATAAATAATATCAGCTTTCATTAGCTGAATATATCTGTTAAAGGCGTATTTAACTTGAAAATTGTAAGTTATGTTTAAATTTTGCTTTCTCAAATAAATCTATATTCACAGTATATATATTATCAATTCTAAAAAAAAGTCCATAAATTCATACTGCTAAAAAATAAATAATAATAGTAAAAAAAAAAAAAAAAATATTGTATCAATGTTATCATATTATTTTAGGAGGAATATAACTTAGTTAGTAGGATAATTATTTTCGTTTTATTACTGTACTAATAGTTTTACATTGGTTTTAAGGACGCAAGTGTGTACATATATTTATAAATTCGAAATTGAGTGCAGTAATTAAATTAAGGGAGTAGGGTACCGATCTTATATCTCAAAAACTAGAACGTGTTTCGGGTCTATAAATTTAGTATTGTGTAGCTAAGGGTCACACCTAGCCGTGATAAAAATTTTATGATGTTTGACCGTCCCGAAAAAAAGAAAAATATATATCATTGGGCTTAAAATTTCAAAAAATCATAAAAAATTAATTTTCCATAATTGTGAAAAATTTCACATTTTTTTTTATGATAAAAGTTTGAGTGTAATGGCCGACGTCGGTACCCTACTCTCTTAAAAATAAATTGTAATGTTAAAGTGTTCGGTACATATTAGGATTTCATCTCCTTTTCCCAGGTAACTTGAGGCTGGGTAGCGCTCTCTATCAGTAAGCCCTATTGCTTAATATATTTATGTAAACAATATCATCAGTATTAAAAATTGTGCTTAAATATAAAGAAATAAATAAAATTTATAAATGGCACAACTTTTTTATAACCCCTATTTAAACAGTACTTTGGTTTTCATTTATTTTAATACATTCCAGTGGTAAAAACATACGAAAATAAAAAAGAAATACACAAAAACACAATCCGTTATCGCACTCTTGTATAATTTGCTAGTCTTGTTTTTTTTATGCATAACAATATATTTGCATGTAAACCACGCAGTAAACTTTTTTTTTTTGTTTTTTTTTTTGTAATTATCTTAATTCTAGTCTAGACAGTTAATTAAAATTTATATCCTCATATACATGCAAGTGTATAGGTTTTTGCAGAACTATATTCAAATTATCTTCTGTGCAACTTATATTGATTTTAAGGTTTTTGAATGTACATCAGTATAGGCTCACTCGTTTAGCACTGTAAAAGGCTGGGCCTTACCTGAGTTTAACATAGGTAACCGGAAATCTGCCTGTTTGTTAACGGAATAAAAGTTGTAATTTTAATATGGTTTAACGGTACAGATGTTAAAAATCAACTGTAGATATTGTAGGTCCATTATCTCCAGAGTTCTGATGTCTATTAATATCAAATTGTCATTGTTGAAATATATTATGGTATTAGCTACCTTTGATAAAATTTTCCGGGTGATAAATTGCCTAAATATGAACTACAAATTTGATGAAAAATAATAACATTGCGTATTATGGGCTTAAAATTTTTAATCTGCCGCAATTTAAATGTTATCCCATAGCAACGTAATTACATATTTAGGATTTTTCCTGTCGGCAATTACCTAAGTTAAAAAACTTAAAAACTGGTTTACGATTACTTGCTTTTTTTTTTTTATTTTTTTTTTAAACAATTAAAGCTTTTTGGTATTGTGGTTAAGAGACGCATATAAAAACTAATATTTCACTCCTTTAAATATCATTTTTAGATAACTTGCGTATAATTACTTATCAAAGTTATCACTCTCTGCTTTGATAGTTACTTGTTAGAGTGTCTGTTAATAAAAATAATAATAGTTATTATTAAAAAAAAAAAAAAAAAAGTTTCACCTTTTAAAAATTCTGATTTTCTGCATGACAAAATTTAATTAAATAATTATATACCTGAATTTTGTCATGATAATGATATGATAATATATAAATATACTTTAAAACGTTATCTGTAAAAGAACTTGACTAAAAGTATTTTAATTATGCTCAGTATGCATGCAAGAACAACAACAAAAAGTCAATGTTAAAAATCGTGCATTAAGCAATTTATTGTTTTAAACTTTGTTTTTTAAACATTCAAAAGTTACGATTAAGCCTTAAAGTAACTTAAAACAAGGCTCTCCAAATTACCCAAATTTTTTACTCCTTACTAAGAAACCACAAAGAATTTTGCGTAAGAAATTTTGTTTTGTTATACAACATGAAGAGTTTTTTTTTTTTTTTTTTTTTTTTTTTTTTTTTTTTTTTTTTTTTTTTTTTTTTTACATATATATAAGATGAGAGAAAACTGGAGGCAAAAGCAGTTAATGAATATTAAATTCAGTATATAAGAGGATTGCAAAACTTTAAATATTCAAGCACAATTTAACTAACAAAATGCTATTAAGTATGTGTTTTTTTATTACCCTCTTTCTTAAACAACTAAAAGATTAAAGTAATAAACATTTTTTTAATTATCTCATCAGTTTATTTTTCTTCTTTTTAATATAAAAAATATATATTTATATTTTATAAGAAAAGTTTTTTGAAGAATGTTTATTATTGTTATATAAAATAAAATAACGAAAAAAAAAATTACATTCTTATGGTAAATGTTAACGACCAAAAAAAAAAAAAAAAGAAAAAAAGTTTCTTTTTAGTTTCTTGTGTTATAATATTAAGAATATAATTACACTTCCATAATGAAGTCTACAGATTTCTCTTTAGAATCTTTAGATACATATTAAATTTTTTACTATCTTGTGTATAAGAAATTACGTATTGCCCCTGTAGAAATTGTTGTATATGCAAATTGTTGTGCATACATAACCAACTGGTTGCATAACTTTTAGGATACGATACAATGTTTAATCGCATCGCATTACACTAAAAATCACGTAAAGACGTGGGCGATTTATCGATTCCCCTATGGGCAGCCAATAGATGCTCTAGCTTTCAAGGTCACTAGGAGGTGGGGTAATGTTAACTAAATGGAGAGTTTTTAGGCGTTCTCATATTGGTCGCATCCTTACGTGGCGCGGACTGTAGCGTATTGCTATTTATTTAAAAAAAATTCTCTTCAACATTAGCCCATTAACATTGATAGAATCTAAGACAAATAAGTTACATACAATTAGCTAATGAAACAAGAAAAGAAATAATTAAAGAGTAATGAGAATAAACATAAAATTCTACAAATACTTAAAATAAAGGTATAACTATTTCTTTCTTAAATAAGTTAAATATATTTAAATGATTACTAAAGGGTATACTGAACTCAAAAAATTAAATAAAACACGTAAAATTTATGAGATAGGACCAGCATTTATACACATAACATGTAACCCTCACAAACTGAAGTTGGGAAAAAAAACTTTTAAGTAGGCAATTTTAGGAATTCATGACGTCATCAAATACAGGTTTACAATAAAAATTGTAGTGCGGGTTGCCTACTTTACTAGTTTTCTCCCCATTTTGTGACAGTACTGAAGGGTTAAGGGACAAAATTTGTGTATGTATAATGGTCCTTATATAACTTCTCTCTCTCTCTCTCTCTCTCTCTCTCTCTCTCTCTCTCTCTCTCTCTCTTTTTTTTTTTTTTTTTTTTGAGATCAGTAGCTTTTTAATTATTTTGTTCTTTTCCTGATTATTTATTGCATTTTAATTTCCATATTATGTTTCCCTATTTTCTTGTTATTGTTTTCTTCATTATTTGATGTATGTATCCAAAAGTGTTTCTATGTATCCCTTGTATACTGTAAATTGTAATTTATTATAAAAGAAAGTTAGCAAAACTATTTGGTTGGTTTGTTTTGGCAGGTGGTTGGTGTGATGATAAGCTGAATTGTTCTTCACAGTTGTACCAACTGCGCGCGTGTCTCAGAGGTACCACCATTGCAACGTGGAATCTCTTACTCAAGATTCACATGCAAAAATGTTATTATTTATAGAAACATAAATATACTTAACATTATCATATCTATTTTGTACAGAGTATATATATACATAGTATCACACTGTAAATTTACTTTAGAATTAATGCTATTTATGGTATTCGTTATACATCTTTATCATCGCTTTCATTGTTACCACTTTTTTCTTCTCGTATAATAAACGTAAAAAAAAAAAATAAATAAAAAAAAAAGTTCATTTTGTGTAAATATTAAACTTTTTCAAGATTGTGAAATTAAAATATATTACTGCTTTTGATATGAGTGAGATGTATGTATTTTCATTCTCACACTAACTAAAATGTGGTACAAAATTGCTACCGGAAATGTACTAAAGTTGTGGTTGAAGCATAAGTGACTGCTTATGTTTATTCAAAATGCGGAAAGGAAGTGGGCGGAAAAGGAAACCACGTGACTGTAAAAGTTGGAGAAACCTTGGTGCCAGCAGCAAGCTAACCTTGAGCTACCTGGAGCTACCTTCCACTTTTTCCTCTTCTGGTCACTTCCTTTTTACGCATTTTGAGTAAACAGAAGCAGTCAGTATCTGGTATTGTTGGTAAATCTCGTTTTTAGTAGATCTAAAAGTTCAGTAAATCAGTAAAATTTTAATTCACAAACTTATTATTTTAAAGTTCTATTTACACGTTGCAATACGTAAAAATTGCAAGGAACGCCCGTTTAAAAGTATTAGATTTTCATGCAATGAAATGTCTTCCACAATATTTATTTCTGTTCAAGTTTTCTTGGCGGTCGCTTTTACTTAAAAATATATTTTCAATATTTGTTTATACAGTATACATAAAACATGATGTTTTTTAACATGCTGTTACATTTTTACACATTATTTCCTTCTATTAATTTGTTCTATTTCATGAACATGTCACAATTCATGTATAAAAAAATACATAAATCAAAGATTATAATATATAAGATGTAGTCTGCATACAATGATTAATAGTTCCATATACTCTGTACTCAGTAGATATTACAATGTTAACGTTATTCTCCCTCCTCCCGTATTTTGTGCGTTTGTTTTTTATTCCCTGTCATGATATATATCATAAATACAAGAATGTAAATATACAATTTTTTTTTACCTTATTCGTATGAATTTGTTTTGCATCCAACCACCAACCAACTTGTATACGTACAACAAAAAAACTAACAAATTGTTGCTAACATTTCTTTTTTTTTTTTCTATATTAGCTAGGTGCTGAAAATTTTATGTTATTTTATAACCTTTGTGAATTATTATTGAAATGAATTTTGCATGGTACTGTTCAAAAGTATCGTATAAGTATTTAGAAATATTTTGTAGATTTTATTAGGTTCTTAGGAACTAACTCAGTATTTAGTTAAAGTTTTGTAGTATTTCACATATATGTAAATTTAGAAAGAAAAAAAAATCGGGAGTAAGATATGAAACCATTACAAACCTATGTTACAGAGCTACTAAGCTTATGTTTTAATAAGTCGTAGCACTATAGGGTCTATGCATTCATTTTAAAGTCGACGCCATGTTAGATAACTCGATAACATAGGTGGCATAGGAAAATAACTCATTTGGCCAGTTTAAAAACACTGTAATATTTTTGAGACAAATAACAATAACAAAAAAATTACAGTTTTTCCAAATAAATTTGCCTAAAACAAAGTTTGTCCTATGCTCAGTAGTTATTCACTACTCCAGTATGGCCTCCAAGCGCATATGACGTCATCCGCATACACCCTATATTATGTTACTTTTTTTTTTCCTTAATTATTAATTTACTACAATAGAGAAAGCAAACTTTTTTAAGTCCAGTAACTTTTGCGTGATGTAAAGAAAGCAATCGTTTTTTAATGCATCTTGTTTTTAAATAAAAAAAAGTTATTTAATTTATTAACAAAGGTGTCTAGTATTCCCTATTTAAACGTTTCTGGATCCAGTGCAGTAGGTTTTTTAAAAACAAAATAATAATAATAAATAAATAGTTCTGCAATGTTAATGACTATAGAAACATAGTGTAATCGCGGCTATTACTAGGCTACCTCATGTGATTGCCAAACGTGTTAAACCGGTAACATCCATTAAAAATTTAATTTTAGTGACCTTGAAAGATCATTAATTTCGCAGTTTATATTTGAACTATAATTTTTGTCATTACGTGTCACTTACTGACTAGTTTTTATTTGTTATTTAATAAAAAAAAGAATACCATGCAATTTTTATCTCAATTTTCATAAAACTCTGAAGTTAAAAAGTTTCAATACCAATTAACCAACTTTTACTATGTGTATGTATAGTATTTTTTTTAGAACAAAACAAAATATAGCAATGTTACTTTTGTTATTTTTTAAATAGCTAAAGGCAATACTTTCCTTTTTAAATTACGAATGAAAATTGAAAAACAATATTTTGAATTGTGTGTGTTTGTGTGTATGCGTGTGTGTGTTTTGTTCCTTTAGGATACAATTACATATTTGTTTATAATGTTCTTTTTTTTTACAAATATTATCTATTTAATATAATATATTGATTATATATATATCTATGAATTTTTAACTATATTTATCAAATATTTTTCTAATTAAAATTTTATGATATTTATAATATACATATTAATTAGAAAATGTTTTTGTAAAAAATGTTTTCTAATTGTTTATTTAGCAGTTTTTTAATGAAATTTTATGTGAACTTTAACCTTACTATACACACATTATTTTATACTCCCCCCCACCCCCTCCCATCATGTTACTCAAAAATTATTTATTATAATGAACTGCGAGTTTTTATTATTTAGTATATTATTTTTAGCTCATTTTTCCTCATATATTATTGCTTTACTAGCTATAAAATATAATGTACAGACGAAAATAAAAATTTTGTGTGCTGAATTTTAACAATATTTAGTCTAATTTATGTAACTGCATATAGCATAAAATAGTAAATATGTTTGATATAATTATTTAAACAAGTATTTATTAAAATTTATGCTACAGTACGCATACACTGAAGATTTATTTACGTAATTTTTTGCCTTTCCTGTAAATTTTAACGTCAATTTACAACGCGTAAGTTTTTCTTTTAAATATTTAAAAATACATTTTTTTAATGTTTATAACCGTTGGTGATGAGTACTTAATCAAACATTTATGAGAATACATAAAGCAGGTGACCTCTAATTTATCATCCTTTTGCATTGAGGGACCATCCTTTAAGTAAATGTTGAGAATTATACGCTAGAAATAAAGAAATTAAAATGTCACATATGGTATACTTTTATACCGGTATGTTTTTGTTTTTTTTAGCTAATAAAATATTTGACGTAACATTTTTCAAACGATAAAAATCACGTCATATAAAAGGTTCATTATCCATAAACAAAACATATCTAACATATACAATTTAATTTTATTAAAGTTTATGTAACTAATGTATATTTTTTTTCCATTTCTATGTTACAGTAACAAAATTACGTGAACATTGGGAAGAGACAAACGCTAAAGTGATGCAGCGTAAAGCGCAACTGGATGCTTTATTGGTGGACAGTCAGCGTTATGAAGCTAAGAGACAAGAGGTTGAGTCATGGCTGACAAGAATGGAGGCAAGGTTGGAGAGGATGGGACCTGTGGGACACACAGCTGATGTCTTAGAGGCGCAGCTCAGAGAGCAAAAGGTAAAAATGCTCTAAAAAAATCGAACAGAATTACTGATTGCTAGTAAAACACAAGTACATTCATCGCAGTAAATCTAAACAAAAACAAAACAAAACAAAACAAAAATTGAAAAGTTAAAAATAGCATTTTTTTTTTATTTTTTTTTTATTAATACAACGTTGTTGCACTGATGAAACATTGAATTAAAATATTTCTCATTTGTATTCTTGCATTAGAGACATTTGCATTGATATAAATCTAGTAATCAAGTTCATATTTGCACAAGAAAATAATTGAGAAATCAATTTGTTCAGTAAGATTCCAACAATGACAAATGTAAAGTGAAAGTCATCAATTGTGAAGAACAATATAAAACTGAAACATATAGAAATGCTCTTTTTGTTATTATTATTAAATTTATTATTAATATAGTAAGATTTTGAGATATATTGAAGAAAAAAAACCATTGCTTTATGATATGATAAATTTGAAAGAAAAGGTTGGGTGAAAAAAACAGCAAGAGCCTTATTATAGTAAAAATCTTACTAGCACATAGATTTAAAAAAAATAATAATAATAATAAAAACACATATTGGATGGCTATCCAAAATTTTTTTTTTATTTATTTATTTTATTTGTGCCAGCAAGATTTTCAACAAACTATGGGACTCTTCACTACATTTACTGTATAGGAAAGCCCTTGCTGAGTTCCTCCAATCTTTTTTTTTTTTTTTTTTTTTTTTTTTTTTTTTTTTTTTTTTTGTGCTTCAAATTTATCCTGAATATTAGAATTAGATATTGACCTAGTAAGAAAATTAATACTAAAAATCATACTCTGACTCCCATAACTAATAATTGTGTAATATTTTCAGTCCTATCATGCTGAGCTACACCAGTACAAGCACCACATGGAGCTATTCCAACAATTGACCCAACGTCTGATAGCTGTGTACCAACAAGACGACACTACCAAGGTCAAGAGGATGACTGAGCAGGTCAACCAGAGATACTCCAAGCTCAATTCTAGGTGAGATATCAGGAGACAGATACAATGGAATTGAAGTGTAATTCAAAAGAGTGTTCTTCTATCGCCTATCTATAGGATGTTTGCTCTTGGCGTTAGACTGAATGCCCTTTGACATCATACTGGAGCAATGAATAGCAAAGCTCAGTATAGGAAAAGTAAAGTTATTTTCTGTGGAAAATTACCTATTTTTCTTGGATACTTGCAAACCTAATTCAACTTTTTAGCTAGCTTCAATGCTTTCAAAAATATTGCCAAGTATTTTTAAACTAGCACAGTATGTAATTTTTGCATTATGGCCCATGTTATTTGGTGCTCACATATGGCATCGACTTTTATATAATTGCAAGCACCCTATATTTAACCAAACCTGTCAAGCCTGGTTTAACATGCAAGAGATCATAAGTTTGCTTCTGTCAGTGGGTATATAAGTGGTTTTTTCATTGGCCATGATATGCACTGTTATGTCTCATTGGATTCATGTTCATACGTATCATTGCATTAGATTGCAAATTATACACATTCAAAAGCAAGAAAGTTCAAAGCCATAATGAGAAAAACTAAAAAAAAAAAAAAAAGAAAAAAAAAATGGGGTTAATTTTATTTCATATTCTAAAAGAGGATATTGTCCTGAATTGATACATAGGTAAATTTCTAATTTTTGAGTCCATTAAGTATTTTTAATTAATTTTTGAAAGTTACAAAGTGACATCACAGGCTGCTACTCCTATACTCACATGCTTAAGGTGAAGCCTGTGACGTCATTTCTTGACTTTCAAAAATTAATTAAAAATACTTATTGAATTCAAAAATTAGAAATTTACCTATGTATCAATTCAGGACAATGTCCTCTTTTAGAATATGCAATAAAATTACCCTCTCAAATTTTTTGTAGTATTCCTCATTATTTAACAAGATAAGAGTTTTGGATTTGTTGCTTTTGCAGATACACGGTTTGTGCTGTACGGTACCAATATGTCAGGATAAAAATGATAGGATAGGTATACAGACTTGACTGGTCTATTCATGTTTGCTGTGGTGGTAGGGACCCTTTGTAAGTCAGAGGTATCTCGGGATTGTTCACCAATCTACCTCATCTCATTTGTTTCAATTAGCTCACACATTGGGTTTATCTTGTTGTGTGGTCTTGGCTTGTTTAATTTTATATATTATGCCATACTATCACTATACTATGGGTAGAAGTAGATATTATGTACAGATCTAGCCAAAAGTTTCCAAACGGGGCAGCAGTGGCTGCTGCGTTTTCTCATAAAGTTAACATAGTGTGCTTGCGGGTTGCTTATACAAATCGTTTGGGAACTTTTGGCCAGAACTATACATATTATGTATGCGTGAAAAAAACAAAAAAAAAGGTGAAGTCAATTTATAAAATGTTGATAGTAGATCAGGCTAATTTATTTTATTTCCCCAAAACACTTAAAAAAGTAAAATAGGTGTATTAACTGTGCCATCAAGATTTTTCACTTACCTAAATACTTCATCGTGGAAGTGCACTTGTTGGTTTCAATATTCTTTCTCTGAGAATACATCAAATCAATTTTTTTTTTAATTCTTAATAGATCATTAATGTGTATATTTCTTAATATTGCAGTATTGTGAACCGAGGCAAACAACTCCACTCTGCAATGAACTCTCTACAGAACTTTGATCGCTCCCTCGACAAGTTCCATGCATGGCTCTCCGAGGCTGAGTCTTCAATGGAAGGTGTTGAACTGGAGGCAGACAGACTTGGAGGACGAAGGGATCCATCAGCAGTTAGGCTTCCTCTGCAGCAGTTAAAGGTAGGGGAAACTAAATCAAGCCAGGTCATTATAACTCTTGGCTTTTAGAGAGACAACAACGTATGTACATATAATAACTTTTTCTTCAGAGCACTGAAAATACTTTTACAAAAAGTATGCAGGTTTAAAAAAGAGTTAAACCAAGAGTTGTCACGTTATGAACAGTTAACATAGAAAGTTGTATACCTCAAAAATCTTATCCATGGGAGTTTAAATAAAGTAACAAATAAAGCTATATTATGTTGAAGCATATATAGGAGAGGAATAGCCATGGTCTGAAGTAGTTACATTAGCATCTAAATGACAAATATATGTAGGTATGTAGTTGCAAGAGGAAATGTATGAAGCAAATTATGAGGCTAGGTGAAGCAATGAACATAAAGTTGTAGCAATTAAGCACTAGGTCAAAGGGAAGTACTGTTGGCTTACCATGAAAAGACTGCATAGAATTATTATATATGCAAGTATTTTGCTATGTCACTTATAAGTATTATGACATAAATTGTTTTATGCTTCAATAATAATAGTATATTTATTTTTAGTACATGGAGAAATAATAAATACTAGCTCGATTTCAGCAATTAATAAAAGCATTAGTAAAAATATAAAATAATATATTCTGCGCAAAGTAAAAAAAAAATATATATATATATTATTTAGCATAATATTCATGCTTTTATAAAATATCAATGTTAATCCTATATTACATTAAAGCAGCATAAACAATGGAATTCCTGCTATCCATGGAATAAATTTTAGGTTTTGCCAGTAAAACTGTAAATATAAACTAGGGCAAAAAAAAAAAAAAACTATTCACGATTAAAAAAAAAATGAAAGAAAGAAAAAAAAAACTTTCGTTTAGTATAATTTAGTTCTAATTTCAGCTTAAATTTAGTTGTGCTATAATTTCTAGTTCTACACAAAATATTTTAATAATAAAGAAAATAATTATAAATATAGAATTATAAGTGTACTAGTGTACAGATTAATGTTATATGATTTTTGTTTATATACATTTTTGCTGTGTAACAAAATGCCATACATAAAAAAAAAAAAGTGTATGGTTTTCAAGCTACAACAAAATCCCAAGGTTTAACATACACAAGGTTAACTTAAATACTCTTTGCTAGTAGTATTAAATAATGGTTTTAAGGATTAATACTTTGGGTAACCCCAAAAACTAATCCTTTCCCCTTACAACACACATACATAAAAAAAAAGTTTTAAAAGTTATTTTTTCGCGGTTACAGAAGGGTAGTTTATAGTTATAATATTATTTTAGAGATGGCGTTAGCATCTATATTTCTTTACACTCTTTGTATTATAAAAAATAAAGTATAATAATGTTCAAATATTTATTCTTCCAAGAGAGTTGTTTTATTGACAAAATACACTACAATGTAGGTGAGGGAAACAAATAAAACTTTGGTGTTTGTAATCAATTCTTTACTCAGCATTAACTTGAGTAAATAGTGGTAGATTTTGTTGTCATGACTTTGGAAAATTATTTATAATTTGAGGTGTCTCTGATTTTCAAAATATAGTAATAAAGATAAATTATACTTAAGCATATCACAAGATAAAATTAATAGCGTAGCAATTATTATTATTTATAAACTTGTTTTGATTATTATTTATTTATTTATTTTTGTGTATACGAGATATGATGGATTTTATGGCATAATTTAATAATAAATTGTTACGTATAATTGGCGACAAAAACAAAAACAAACAAAAAAAAAAGGCAAGAAACTAGCTTTTCGCAGACGTGTACACTTTTGGTCATTAAATTTTTTTAAAAATTATTAGTAATAAAACATATAAAAAATTCGCCCATTAAAGCATTAAAAAAGTGAAAAACAGAAGGGAAAAAAAAGCAATTGGTCATGCAATATGTTAAAGGTTTGGGAAATTAGGGGCAGAAAGGACCCTGGCCCTTTGCTACTAATTAGTATATAGAATCAGTTCTTATCAGTTATCTATATACCAACGGGAGGAAGTACTAAAAGCTAATTAGTTCCGATTAGTTCCGATATTGCAGTGTCATTGCAATCGTAGGGTGATATTTAATATTATTTCACGACATTTTCTGTTTTTGATAGAAAGTTAAAGTTCGAAATTTCAATTTATATAATATCTTCTTTTTTTCTTATTATTCTTATTCTTATACTTTTCTAATTTACTTGTTATAGTTTCTCTCTCTCTCTCTCTCTCTCTCTCTCTCTCTCTCTCTCTCTCTCTCTCTCTCTCTCTCTCTCTCTCTCTCTCTCTCTCTCTCTCTCTCTCTCTCTCTCTCTCTTCCATAATATTCTAAATGAATCAAATACTTTGGTGATAAAAACATGTATAATATGTATTAGTCAGTTATTAATTATACACGATACGTTTGTTTGAATTAATTAATTTCATTGATGAAATATTTTTGTTTTACCTTCTGTGATAACACAGGGCTTTACACTCGCTGTTGTAACTATTTGAAATTACACTAATAAAATAATAGTCACTTTGTACATAATATTAAAATACACTCAATTCACAGTCTTTTTAAAAATAACATAGCTATGTTATTCAGTCACACAAAATATTTAACGTTTTCGAAGGCTATAAATTATAATACATATATAAAAAATGATACAATATTGTCTGTCTCCTTCTTCATTCTTCAGAACATACATGTATTAATTTCAATAAATTAATACAACTATAAAAATCAAGTCTTTACAATTTTTTTTTATATGCATAAATTGCAAAATTAATTTTTTGTTCCATGAATATTAAAAAGAAATATAATATTACTCTGCACGATAAATTTTATTTACTTCTATACAGAAAAAAATGCTTTTTTTTACTGAAAGTATCTCTTTACAGCCTCTCTCTTTCTCTCTCTCTCTCTCTCTCTCTCTCTCTCTCTCTCTCTCTCTCTCTCTCTCTCTCTCTCTCTCTCTCTCTCTCTCTCTCTCTCTCTCTCTCTCTCTCTCTCTCTGTTGAAAGTAAAAAATATTGATCTGTTAAAAAAATGGATTTAACTTTTTTGTGGTATTTTTTCTTCATCGTTTCTATATATTAAATATACCGTGTTCAAATTTTTTCATACGGAATGTCATACGATATATAATATATACTTTGACTGGACGTTAAAGAAAAAAGGGGGGTTCTTCTTTAGTATTGATTCTTACTCTTTTTTTTTTCCATCTTATTTTATTCATCTTAAGTTGACATTATATTGCGGGGGAGGAGTCATAAAGTGGAAGGATGTGCGTACGTGAAATGGGGGTTAAAAGTTTGCTGACCGCATACACTGTATAGTTGATTCAAATTTGTTCAGAATGTTAAAGTGACATTCTCTCTCTCTCTCTCTCTCTCTCTCTCTCTCTCTCTCTCTCTCTCTCTGTCTCTCAAATATTAGTAATATTGTTGCATATTTTTTGCAGCCTTTAAAAACTTAAAAATGTTTATATAGTTAATCACGCAACTGACGTGAAAAAGAAATAAGTACTCTTAACCCTTTAGCAATGTAAAACACTTTGTGTGAATTTTTTGAGAAAACCTATGCATCTATGTTTAAAAAAAATAATAATATAATAATATTGAATAGTATAGAAACTTTTAAATTGTTTTTAACCTATAAATTATGTTTAAGCATTTTTCATCTCCGGTAACCCCCATTTCGTTGTACGTATACATTTAAGGACAATGTTGGTATCTGTGTGTTCATTTCGTTGCGTAATGTAAATATTTTCTGATTGTTTCCCATCCTCAACAAGTTTAACTAATATATAGATAAAACAAGTAAATAATTTGGAGCAATGAGAAATTTCGAAGATCTCAAAAACATCGACTGCGCGGTACATATATATAATATTTCAGTGCATAATATGTATTCATAAACATGTTATGAAATAAGAAACATTAAATTTTAATCAAAATTTATTTATATCCATAATATATAACCCATTTCTTTAAATATATAATTTCAAAAAATTATATTCCATGTCCTCTTTAATTTTTTTATTTTTTTTATTATTTTTTTTTTTAACATAGTTAAAGTACGTGTGAGAAAATTATCCTACTCCCTTGGTCCATTGGTTCGAACATTTGATATATTAATTTTTTTTTTTTAGCCTAGAAATGTCTAGCACAGTAGTTGACATATTATCCCCAAATGTCCTATTTGAGTAAAGTATCAAGCTGTATTATATTTGATCCTATGTGACGTCAACTTTATCTTTTATAAAAGATAAATTTATTTAAAGTGTTATCTTGTGTTAAAAAAAAAGTAGGATAGGACCTCTCTCTCTCGCGCGCGTTTTACTCCGTATTTTTCAAATTGGGGAAAAAAATACTAATGCTTTTTTTTTTCGTGTTTGGTCACCTTATAAATATATGAAATATAAATATATTATTTAATGCTAGTAAATATGAAAGTATTTTAATAGTATATTTAATAACTTTATACCAGCGTTTTTAGGTTATATAAATATATTTTTTTAACAATAACATGATAAGGTGTGTATAGTGTATACTGAACATACATAACATAATAGCTCGTTCTGTAAAGTAAAGTGAATCTCAATAACAGTGATTGGCTGACCAATAAAATAAGACACGTTCTGTGGTTGATCTTTTTTTTTCTTTTCTTTTTTTTTTTTTGAGCCGATAAAAAATGAGTTGCATATTGAGACTTGAACTTTTTTTGGGAAGTTTCTTTCATTTTTATCAAGTTCAAAGTTCTAAAAGAAGAAATAACAATGATCGACCATAATATGTATAAACGTAGTAAACAGGTAACGACGTCATGTCCAGCTGTTTATAATGAAGGAACATTTTCGAAGCTGCAATGGCTCAATATTTGTGTGTAGTTTATAGAACGAGTTAATAAGGACCAATCACCATTCTCTCAAATATTTCCGTATTTATTTGAGATGCCCATGACTCTTTAATATTGTAAACGGATTATTTAACAGGTAACCGCAAGTTGACCTGTGGTAAAGTTAAAGGTTAAGGAATAGGAGTGTAGTGTAGTACTTAATTATTATTATTATGTTTATGACAAAGTAATAAAATGATAAATATCAATTATAATGTCCAATTCAAACCCTTTTTATTTCATTACCTTAATTTTCTCTAAATAATTTTTTTTTATTCAATGTTATTTTTTTTTATTACGTACCTGAAATGATTAATACTTTAAAAAATAATTTTAAAGATGGTTTTATCCACGATATGCAACTACCATGTTTTGAATTGGCAATAGAAAAAAAGGAACGAAATTGCCAAGAAATTCCAATATATAATTATAGACGTAATAGCAATACTATACTGTACCTTTATCTGCATACCTTTTCTACATAATAATATGTACTTTTATATCCTGTGTATATCTTAATTAGAAAATATCTTTTATATTAAAACTTATAAATAGCAATAAGTTAAAGTGAAAAGTATAGTAATATAATTTGCTAATAAAATCTTAAGAATTGTTACTTTTTCCTTTTTTTTTTTCAATTCTGTTTCTTAATAATAATAATAAAAAGGTACGGAACAAGAAATCGTAAAATTCTAATTTGTAAATTATTTTCACAATTGCGCAATTCCATTGTTAAAAACAAAAGAATAAAGAGAACAAGTAGTATAGTTTTGATCTCTCCATCAAGAGTTTCACTTTCTATTGTTGTGAAGCTAACAATGGAATCATTGAGACTTGTTCACAAAAGTCAAGAACTTTAAAAGAACTTTTATTAACTGAAAATACATACTACTTGCTTTACTTGGACAATTGTAATTATTCCGTATTATTTTGTAACTTTTGCCCTTTTCTTGTTTTTTTGTACAAACTTTTTTTTTTTTTTTTTTTTTTTTTTTTTTTTTTTTTTTTTTTTTTTTTTGTAGGTCTTTCCTTTAAGGGGGTAGGGGACCGACGTCGGCCATTAGACTCAAACTTTTCTCGTCAAAAAAATCTGAAATTGTGCACAACGATACTTCAGCTTAAGTCAATTTCAAATATATAAAATTTTTGGGGGGTCACCGTGCAAATTAATTTTATATGATTTTTTGAAATTTTAAGCCCATAAGGCCCAATGTTAATTTCAACAATTTTTTTCTTATTTTCGGGACGGTCAAACATCATGAAATTTTAATCACGTCTAGACGTGACCCTTAGCTACACAATGACACCAAATGTAGACCCAAAACACTTCTAGTTTTTGAGATATTAGGTCGGTACCCTACTCCCTTAATAAAATACTTGAAATATTTCTTTAAGATTTAAATATTTATGAAATTTATTTTTTCTTTTAACTGTATTTCTAGAATGTGACTTATTTTTTTTAGCTTCAACTATTTTATTTTCAACATAGATTCTTTAAAGTATAGTAATGTTCTTATTAACTGCAGTTATGTGTAATGTAAGTTTATGATAAGAACAAACATATGTGCAAAGACATTGAAGTGTTGTGTATTTTTGCAAAACTCATGGCTAGAAAGAAACCATTTTAATTCTCCACCGCAACTTTAAAAAAAAATTGCGTTTTGTATTATTAACATTCAAGTAAAGCATTGAGTAAACCATTCACTAGTTTTGCAACAATGAAACAATTTCTATAATAAAAAAAAAAAAAAAAAGTGACGTATTTATTGAAAAAATATAATTTATTATTTCAAGCTTCCGCAATGTATTTCTGTAAGTTCTGACATCGTGGTTTTAACGATATACATAATAGGTACAAATAACGAACTAAAAATGTGTGCTTAGAATTTTATTCACTGTGTACGTTCTGAAGTTCTGAAAAAGATTTGAAGTTTAATGTATAATATCTAAATTGATCTTAATTTGTGGCTAGTTCTTTTTGTAAGTAAAATTTAAACTGCCTCGACCAAAAATATGTAATAGAGGTTTTTAATTACAAGTACATTACAAAATATTTAAAGTGACCACATTTATTTTTAATGTTTCACTTATACTTACATGAAAATGACATTCTTTTTGACATTGTTATGAAATTTTAAAATCCCTATAAGAAATTATAAGCAATTCAATCTGTGAGGAGGAAAAAAAAAAAGCGAGGAAAGAAAAAAAAACTCACAAGCTACATTTTTTCATTGATTCTAGATTTAATACAATGTTACCCTAATTTCTAAATCCATTTTAGTATTAGAGATTGAGAGAAAGAGGGAGACAGATGGTAAAAATTCCCACGATCATCATCTGAGTGCATTTTCTGCTTCATGTAACTTCTATACTTTCCTTTTCTTTCCAATTTTAATCTTGTGTGAGGAAAGTACTTATAAAGTTAATTATTAAGAAAACGAAAATGAAAACGATATAATTATTTCAAGAAGTTTTCTAACACAAACACAAGCATAAAAATATTATATATAAAATTGTTTAGTTCATATAATGTCAAATCATTTATTTTGTCAACATTGAAGTGTAGCGTGTATTGAAGATATTTTTTAGACTAATTTAAACAAAAGTTATAACAGAAATCAAAAATAAGTTTTTCACAGTTATACTGAGATTTACAATAATTTGAAATATGTAAATAAGTATATTAAAAAAATAAATACTGCGGTCACGTTTCAAAATTTTCATTTGATATTTTAAAAAAATTTAAGTCTATTGAACTATTGAACAACTTTAAAATTTTCATCTTTACTTCCTTTTCACCCATATCTGCACGGTCTTGAAATTTAAAGATTTTTGCATGTTTCTGATGTCATAAACATGAATAGTCACGGAAATTGCATACTTTACAGTATTTTCACGTTCTCTCGTGGGGCTACATTAACATTCTGGTAAAATTGTCAAGAAGA
This sequence comes from Ecdyonurus torrentis, assembly GCA_949318235.1. Classification (NCBI taxonomy): domain Eukaryota; kingdom Metazoa; phylum Arthropoda; class Insecta; order Ephemeroptera; family Heptageniidae; genus Ecdyonurus; species Ecdyonurus torrentis. Next base: position 17,869,086 of record OX439136.1, read on the forward strand.
TCCCATTTCTTGTTTATTAATTAAAAAGTACATGTTGTTTTATGTGGTCTATGACTATGTGGTCTATGGCTTTAAAATTGTCATATCAGTCGTGATTACGTAGTTGATAACTATTATATTACTTTTTAGTGACATCAAAATTCACAGTATAGCTATTTTGAATTTTATACTTTATAGAGCCTTTTACTACTAATCTAAAATCAATTTTATTATTTATGAATTATATAAAAATTAATATCTTCAATGTTTTGTATTCTCTCTCTCTCTCTCTTTCTCTCTCTTTCTCGCTAAAAAATAATTTTTAAGTAATTTTAGTTAATTAAAATATCGTCCTCAAATTCCATCATTTTCGTTCAGATTTGTGGTTTTATAAATTCGTGGTAAAACTGTCATATCATTTTTTTTTTTTTTTTTTTTTTTTTTTTTCATTTGTGGTCGTTTTTGTGACATGGTGCTTTTCATTATATAATATGTAATCTAAATTTTTTTAAATGAACAAAATTTCACAAAGAATTAAAGCAAACCTCAAATTTAAACTTGTTATAATAAGTATACAACAATCTTTTTTTTTTTTTTCTGTATATATTTTTAATGACATTCGAGCTACATTTTGTTCATTTTTACACTTCTCCGACTTTTTAGACTTTTATTATTTTTAATAAAAATATTCACAATTTCACTAAAAAAAAAAAAAAAAAAAAAAAAAAAAACTTTGCGAGGGGTTCAAGAAATATATAAAATAACAAATGATAATCTTTGTAATATTTTATCACATCAACACGTTTTCTATATTATGTCTGGAGAGAAAGAAATTTAATATATTTCAAGATGTGTTTTTATTATATATTTTATTTATATATATATATATATATATATATATATATATATATATATATATATATATATATATATATATATATATATATATATATATTTATATTAAAATATATTATAATAGTATAAAGTGATTTTTTTTTCTCCCGTTCTTCTTATTTTTATATCTTTAATGGAACATACTATGGCGTAATGTACAAAAATATTCTTTTCGTGATGTAAAAAAAAAAATTAAAAATATATTTTTCGAGAGATTTTTCATTTTTTGTGGTCATTTCTCTTTCTCTCTCTCTCTCTCTTTCTCTCTCTTTCGAGCACGATTAGACTATTACTTTAATTTTTTTTCTTTTGCTCTTATATAAAGAAATGTTTTGTACAAAAAAAAAAAAAAAAAAAAAAAAAGTGAAAAACTTTTACACGAAAATTACGAGAAAAATTATGGTTCATAACTTGTTTTTTTCTTCTTTTTCTTTTGCACTGACTTCTTGGTTGTAATTATTATTAACAAAGATATAATTGTCAAGTTTGCTACTACTTCTTTAAAAGGCATTAATTATTATAATTAGAACATTTTCTCTTGTAGGCTATTTTTATGGTACTTTTTTTTATCACCAAAATATATTTTCAAAGGCAACTTCAGTTTTATTAAGAGTGATTAGTTTTACAGTTTTACAGTTTTTTTTTTTTTTTTTTTTTTTTTTTTTTTTTTTTTTTTTTGCATTGAAATTTAGAATATTCTTTTTTTTTTCTTAATGAATTGTTTTTATGAAACAAGTGTGGAAGTGTTTACCACGCATTCTGGCTTGCTTGATTAAATTGTAAAAATAATAATAATAAATAAACAAATTTTTATTAAATATAGCGAATTATGAATAATTCAATGCAACTACAATTACAAATGATTTCTCTGTTCCTCTTTCTCTCTATTTTCTCTATAAAAACGTTGAAACTAAATAGCTGCTAAAACAAATTTTTGAAAGCGTCGTATTTTAATAAACGTCCTTTATACGCATATAACAATGAGTATAAAAAAAGCAACAAAAATCAATAAAAATGGCATAAATTAACAAAATTTTAGCAAAAGAGAATATATTTAGTTTTTTTTTTTTTTTTTTTTTTTTTTTTAAGTAACCTGGCATTGTGTTACAAAAGTTTCGACATGTATGGGTTTTTGGTCATTTATTTTCATGTGTTTCCCCCGAGTTGGCGTGTATTTAAACAGAAGTAATGTTTATTTTGTGGTTCGTATATATATACAACAAATAAGTGAAACTTTTCTATACTGGGATTTTATTGATCAAATTAGAACTTATATGACACTCGTGAATATAGGAGGTAATAATAGAAATTAACTAAAAATACTGAAAATTGAACAATAAATCTGCATAAAAACCTATTGTTAATTTATATTATACATATAGCTAAAAAATAGTTTTTTTAATTTTACCTTTAAGTTTTTTTTTTTTTTTTTTTAAAGTTATTTGTTAATTTTTTTTTTTCATGTGGTTTTGTATTTGAACCTGAAAACTAATTTAAAAAAAAATATGGCTCAAGCTCTTACAAACATTATTTTAATAGAGAAAAAAGATAGAGAGCGAGAATGGTAGATAAAAGTTAAGTCAAATTTTATTATTTCAATATTATTGCTTATTCTTTCGTAAATTATTATCAAAAAATATAAATAAAAACATCGCCCCAAAATAACATTAAATTTTAGTAGAATCTTTTGTTGTTTGTTATTATTATTATTTTTTTAATTACGTTTATTATTCTATGTGACTTTCACATGATTTGAAACTCATTTTTTATATCGTTCGTTTTTATTTATTTATTTATTATATATATATATATATATATATATATATATATATATATACAAATATTTTTGTTCATTTATATTGATCTCTTTTCATGTTTATTTTTATTATTTATTTGTTATGTCACAAAAATTAACATGCAAATACGTTGTCATCCCTCGCGCTTATTCGATTCAAATCCAATAATTTATATGATTAAATTCCAAACCCTAACTGGTCAGAATTGCCATATTGTATATTATATATAAAAAAATATATATATATAATATATTTTTTATATATATGAGTATCGAATATAAAGGTCTTATATATTGGAACATAAAATGTTATTGTTTCATATTGGTATTCTGAACGTTATTTTTTTGTATAAATATTGTCATTTCTATTTTTATTTTCTATGAAACTAAACTTGAAAAAATATTCATTGAGATAAAAATGAGTTTTGAACGTATAGTATTATTGGTGGAGAAAACGTTTAGCTTTGTTACATTTGATTTTACTTTACTAAATTTAAATACACTTTTAATAAAAATACTGTAAAATAGTTCTTTTTGTAGAAAAAAATGTCGGTTAAAAAAAAAAAAAAAAAAAAAAAAAAAGTGCCAATGATAATATAAAAATACTAACATTGAGCGATAATGTTAAGTTTTCAGAACTAACTAGACAAAATGTTACTTTGCATTATAAAAGCTATTAAATTGAGAGCTTCATTATCGTATACATTTCTTATTATTTTACTCATTGAATTAATTGAATATATATATATATATATATATATATATATATATATATATATATATATATATATATATATATATATATATATATATATATATATATACATATTAATTTAATAATTTTCATTCGTACTCAATTTATCGATCATATAACACCTTTAATACCTTGATACTCGCGTAAAGAGCGACAGAGAGAAAGAGAAAGAGAGAGAGAAAGAGAGAGAGAGAGAGAAACAATATTGATAATCTTGTATATGAAGTTGATGTTCTCAACATTCTCTGATGGTCCAATCACACGCTCTGCTTGCATCAGTTAATTGTTATCTTCTCCCTCCCTCCCTCTCGTAAACAACAACGTTAATAACGAAGCCCTGACATATCATGCGTACCCTCATTAAGTGTTTTCCCTCATATTAACAACCTACCTATACCTCTACAGCGAAATATTGCCTGTAATAAGTCACAAACACATAAGATTGTTATGAGACTAAGATGATAAGATATGTAACAAAAGTTTATCTTCATTTTTTTTTTTATCTTTGTAAGTAAAATATATATACCAAAAGTAACATTGCAATTAAAATATATCCTTTATATTAAAGGTATAGACAACATTAAAACAATATCATATCACAAAAAACTTGATGATACTTACATACATTAATTGGTCTCAAAACCTAACCGTATTAGTGATCAAACAATTTTAATTTATGCAATCTGCACAACATTTTCATACTAGTTTTTGCCTGTTTCTGACGTCATAAACAGAAATATTCAAGCAAATTGCATACTTAACAGTTTTTTCACTCTCTCTTGTGGGGCCACATTTATATTCTGGTAAAAATTATCATCAGTATTTTAGATCCCATTTTGTGTTTAATAGTTAAAAAGAACATATCATGTTTTCTATGCCTTTAATATGATTTTCCTATTTTTTTTATAATGGTATAATTCACATTAAAATCTTGATTTCGTGGTAACTTCTTATTTTATTTTTTGTATTAAATTTAATTGATGGTATAATATTGAATAATTTCTAAAATTCAATATATTTGGCTCCCACCTTTTGAGGTAGCATTTTAAGTTCAATGGTAATAACATTTATCTATACGGTACATTATCTACCCCTTTGATCATCAAATATTAGCTAAAAATTATTGGTGCATAAGGGAAGTGATACTTCAAAACTTAACAATTTTCACCTTATACATATGATTTTTTTTTAATCGTTATATCTGTAAGCAAAATTATGATTAGTAAATCATAATTATACAGTAATCAAATAGTCACAATAAAGTATTATACTATTCTCATATATTCATTCATCAAAAAAAATGCATTTTTTTATATTTTAATTTTATGCTTGTTTATTGCTATTTTCTTTTCATCCGCTATAATATAATTAAATTATATTCTATATAAGTTAATTATAATTTTAATGTCCTATACTTATTACCAATTAAAATAGGTTAATATTTATAATCATGATTACAAATTATAATTATCATAAATAATTATTATTTGGAATTTATAATACAAATATATTAAATAATATATATTTTATTATTTAAAGTGTACGTTATAGCAAAGTATATTTTAAGTACAATAATATAGTTATACTATGGTTGAATTAAAAAAAAAAATATTAAAATGACTTCAATCACTTTTTTTCTCCTAATACTACAGACACAGTTTACATAAGTATGTAAAACCGAAATGCAATATAACTGTAACTTAATCAGTTTCAATTTAATTTCAATTCTAATTTATCAATTTATGACGTTTTGAATTATAACGTATTGCTCCACTAGGTATTTCCATAAGTAATTTATGGAGGGAAAAATAGTTAGATTTTTATTACTGTATATAGTCTCTAAAGATGTGTAATATGTTTTAATTATATTTGATATCATCGTTGTAACATTAAATTTCTAGCACTAAAAAAAAAAAAAAAAAAAAATGTTGCATTCGACTTACTTATCTTGTAAAACTTTCCATTTAAAAAATGTTATATCCGGATGCAAAAAAAAAAAAAAGTGCATTATGTATATTGTGTAATACGTGTGATAAAACTGCATAGGAAATGTTAGACACTCGAGAGAAAAAATAAAAATAACTCCCCTATTTGAACGAAAAATGAAAGTGGTTATAGTAACATTTAACCTTAACTGCCCCACAAAAAATTATGAGTAACATTAATAATTTTTGAAAACTTGTATATATAGGGGAGAAGTAAAAATGTATTTCTCAAAATGTTTGTCTTCATAAGCTTTAAAAATTACATTGCCACTTTCTCGGTGGTTTTACATTTTTTTTTTTTTCCTTTTACTTCTTTTTCTTTTGCGTGGATGAAAAGATTAAAAAATAATAAGATTTCTCTTCTTGAAAAGAAAGGTCAAGCTTTTGTGAATTTTTAATTAATTTACCATTTTCTTTTAATTAAATCAATATCAGACACATTCAATAAAGATTTTTATCGTGACTTTGAAAATAAAATGTTATATGGTTTTATTAGATTACTTTTCTCGTTTGAAGCAATCTTTCTGTTACTTTGAAATATTATAATTGATCGTATTTAAATTTCAAGAGATTAAATGAGTGAATAATCATATTTTGTTTCAATAATAAAGAATTGAAATAAAAATTTGAATTATGATGATAAATAGAAAGTATGTTAAATTTAAAATTGTTCTGTCATCAGTCATCAGCTATACACAATCACAGAGTATTTCATGTTTTTGAGCTTTCCAAAACTTTTATTATTATTTAGAAAACTATTGTCTAATAAAGGACCAACTGTTTTGAGGCTGAATTTAAGCAATTTAGGTCACATCCACTTTTGTTTCTACTTACTATACATGCGCAGTACGTTAAAACGGAAGTGGATGTGAGCAAAATCGTCTAAAGTCGGCTTTAAAACAGTTATTCCTTTATTTGCTCTATCGTAGAGAAAAAAACTAAACAAAACACACAGATGGACACGAGACGTATCTTTACAGACTCGATATAAGAAGGTTTTGTCACCTATTTCCTTGTAATGAACGTGAGTATTAAATACGTTATTTGTGAATAAATTGTTTAAATACCCAGGGATACTAGCATTTAAAGATTGCTATACAGTATGCAAAATAACGTATAATATTTTGTAATGTAATTTCAAATGTTACAAATATTAAGCTGCTTATATAATTTATATAATATTTGTATATAAAAAATTAAATTTTATAATGGTTTTTGGCTTAAAAATAAATTCTTTTTTATACATATTATACACATACATAGATATTATAAAAAAAAAATTATACGCTTTCGCATTACAAGTAGGATTTTTTTTTTTTTTTTTTTTTTTTTTATATAAATAATATATTATTATTGCTTTTAAGTTTCCTTGTAGAGTTAGCAAGGTAATTGTTAATTATGCAAATTTCTATTCTGGTTTAAATTAGGTAATTTGCAATGCTTTACAGAAGCAAAATTTTTAATGCTAACTTTTTTTTTAAAGGAAATTTGTAAAAGAAAAATTGCTTCGTTTTAACTACATTTTTTCTTCTCTCTCTCTCTCTCTCTCTCTCTCTCTCTCTTTCTCTTTCTCTTTCTCTTTTTTAAGGAGGCAAATTACCAGAAAATTAAATTGCTATCTTAGAAATGTAAAACTAAAACTTGACTACATACAGATGAAATGTTTCTTGTAAATTTTGTCTCGACAAACATAATGCAAAGATGATAATGGAACTAATTGAGTCATTAAAATTTTAACTTACATTATTAAAATGACAATAGTTTGAAGTTTTGTACTTACTTAGTCAGCTAAGTTGTTGTTGTTTTATGCGTAAGAAATATTATAATTTAGGTTTTTAAAATTTGAAATATTTTTAAATCCTTAAATTCATTGTTTAATTGTATATTTTTTTATTAGTTAATTAATTAATTAATTAATACCAGGACTAACTATTTTTTATCCCAAGTCGCAGTACCCTTCCACTACAATATAGTATACTAATACAATATATTGATTACAATAAGTAACTACTGTATGCCACTTTTACCTACTGATGATTTAGGCAATTTTAAAGTTTGCAATATCAAGTATTATATATTATTTTAATTAAGAATTTGTATGAAAAAGAAAGGTATTTTGAGGCAGTATCTCGCAAAATACAATTGAAATATTAAAATACTTTTATTACTGTATTTATTAATATATTATTTCATGTTATATAATGAAAAAGATTTATTTGTATATCCATTTCTTTTTTAAGTTTATTGAATTTTAAAACTTTAAACAAAACTTCAAACATAGACTATTAGTTTATACACAACTTTTCAAGAAAACAAATTTTTGCTTTTAAAATATAATATAGAAGATAATAATTATATTAATAAATGAATGTTTTTAAATAAATGATGATAACACAAAAACTTACTTATATATATAATAATAATATAACTTTAGCACTAAGGTTTGTAACAAATTGTTTATGAATAAGATTGAGGTTGTTGTATGTATGTGTAATAAAGTTTTGTATGTGTGTGTGTGTGTGTGTGACAAATAATGTAAAATCTCGAGACAGAGGAATCCAATTTCACCTTTACTTATAAGAAAATGTCTCCAGGGAATACTATTGCACTGACTTGTATCTCTCTCTCTCTCTCTCTCTCTCTCTCTCTCTCTCTCTCTCTCTCTCTCTCTCTCTCTCTCTCTCTCTCTCTCTCTCTCTCTCTACAACGAATACGTCTTAGTCTGACGAATTGTGTTCCTTATTCTTCAACGTTAAACTTTACATAAGAGTTGTGTCAAAATTTTGAGATTTTAAATTTTCTAATAAATATTAATTTTGTTTCATTTATCAGACACTTAAATATTATATATAATCTCAATTTATTTACATTAAAAGCTAATATTTTCAGTTTAGAGTGAGCTGTCTAAGCGTTTTGTAAGATGCAAAAGTCAATTTAAGTTGAGTTTAAATAAAATGATTGTATATATATTCAAATGCAGTTTTTAATAATTGCATTTGATAAGGTAAAAATTATATGTCTGGTACCTGGCCCAATTTTACATGTAACCCAAATGATAGTGTTAGAATTTTAATTATATTATTGTGACAATACTGCCTGAAAATATGACCATTGAAACTTGATATAATGAATAAAAGCAGTAGGAAAATGGAATTGCGGAATGGAAATTTCTTTTGAGGACGGGAGTAAATTTAAAACATATCGATGAAAAACAAAATAGTTTATCTATTAATTAGCATTCCATTTGGTACATAATAAATGCACAGAGAATACCTACATTAAATTATGTCTATAGTAACTTAAGTAGAATTTAAAATTGTTTAAATAATAATTTGTATTCATATAATTATATTGCAATATCAGGATATGGAGATGGTGTTCATGATCTAAATATTTTTATGAACTTAGGAAATATAAGTAAGAACAATAAAAAAATATCGTGAAACTCCAAAAATTGTAATAAAAAAATGCAGAGAAAAGTAAAAAAATAAGGTTGGACATAGTGAGGCTTGCAATAATCTACTGTATTTTATTGAAAGAGAAAAATAAAAAAAAAAAATTATTAAAGATAAAACAGCATACCTTGACAAATTTAGTTTAATAAATAATAATAAAAACTACCAACGTTAATTTCATATCGTCACTGTATAAGATATCGAGCAGTCAGCAGTTGCATTTTTTTAAAAACTGCGCACTTATTTTAGATAATTAAAATTTTGATATAAAAATATTGCATATCCCTCCGTCTTGAGTCAAAATTTTGAGTACAAAAATGAGTACTACTAACTACTGAGCGATGTAAAGATTACTTTAAAGTATAATTTCCATGTTGATATATTCTTAATTCAGTTTGATAATTCTTAAAGAAATAAAGTATCATATAGATTATGACTTTAAATAAGATACCTAAAGTTAAAACACAGACAGTAAAAGCTATAGAGTTATAAGTTTGACAAGATCTTCGTATACTTAACTACCTTTGGGATTTATCTATCATATCATGACATGAAAATCTTAAAACTTTTTAACACTTAAATTTGTTTTAATTACTTTAATATGTATTTAATTTAAAAGAAAAGTGTTCATTAATTTTAGATTTATAAAAAGTTTTTATATATATAAAAAAAAGTGTATTTTCTTTAAACTTTTATACAGAATTTTATCCTGGAAAAGCGAAAAGGGGTAAGTTTTTAAGAAAGTTGAATTTTATGAAAATATATTTATTTCCGTTTATAGAAGTTTGTTTTCTTTTTAGCAGTTCTTATTTATTTATGTGTCATCTTTATTTATTTATTTAAATTTTTCTTATGTGTATTACCGTATTAACTATATAGCATTTATTGAGGCATATAAAAAGGTATCATTCTATGGCATATTCAAATCAAATTGCTTTTCTTCTTTTTTTTTTTTCCCTAAACTTATCTTTTCACCAACAGTTTTCTTCTTATAACATTATCTGCTAGATAGAAAAATAAAAAGAAGAAAGAACTCAAGTGAAATAGAAAAAGATTTTACACTTCATTCACACAAATAGAATGATTTTATCATATGATTTTTTTTTTATAGAAAGTAAATAAGCTCATTGGGTGCCACATATAAAGTGTATTAGAGTAAGATGAAAATTCTCCTAGGACAACATGGCATTTGGAATTGAGAGAGTGATGCGTCTCAATGAATCTTATTCCCAATATACTCAACGTGGCAAACTTTAGAGATTTCCTTCTTTTCTGTTGTATACACATATACGAAATCTGAAATGTAGATAAACTGTGCGTGGACGTGAAGAAATTGCTAAATCAGCAAGAATCAAACGATACCTGCAGACTATGTATATACACGTAAAAAACTAGTTTTCAATCTAATCAATTTGCATAAATAAATTTTCGAGTTAAAATATAGGTAGTATAATTTTTAGTGATGATAATTTTAAGCAATCGTTAAGAAGTCGATAAATTAATTGTTTTGAATTCTCTTCAATTTACTTCATTTTAAATTGTGGTTTTCATCTATAGTATCTAATGCCATCAACTTTTTGTAAGCAAGGAAGAGAGAGAGAGAGAGAGAGAGAGAGAGAGAGAGAGAGAGAGAGAGAGAGAGAGAGAGAGAGAGAGAGAGAGAGAGAGAGAGAGAGAGAGAGAGAGAGAGAGAGAGAGGAGCACAAAACAAAGAAAAATTATAATTAACATTACATTCAAATCAAAAGTAGTACTGAAAATTTTCAGTGAAAAGTAATATCTTTCTCATTAGAACATTAAAATTTAAAGTATAGAATAAAATTATAAATATAGGTTTTAATAATTTTTTAATAATTTTAAAGTTAAAAAAAAAAAAGTTTTATTTTTATATAGCATGGGTTATAGTTAAATTAGCAAGTATTTTATTATGATTGTCCTATAAACATAATTATATTTTTTACTAAATTTATTTTATAGTCATTAATCTCTTAGTCAGACTGTTCAGACATTTTCATACAGCTTAGTAAACCAATGCTCTCTGATTGCTTAAATAAAGTAAAAAATGGTTCCAAAAATCTGTATCATTTTGTAGGAAGCTATTTCAAATTTATGATACCTTTCTTTTTTACCAGTGTTTCAAATAAGAAAGAAAGGGATAGCGTACAGCCCGGTACAGTATAATATAGAAATTTTGGGAAAAGGTATGAATCACTTTAAAAACAGAAAGCAACGGTGCATGAAACACAAATGTAAAAGTCATTCTTTAAATAAGAAAGAAAAAAAAAAAAAAAAAAAAAAGCACTCTGCATCTTTTTTTTTTTTTTTTTTTTTTATATATATATACCTTTAAGTATCTTTAGTAGAACACGAGAAAGAAAGAGAGTTATTTATTTTTAACTGTCAAGAGGATAAAATGTAGAGCAATAATGATATAAATTGTACCTTAATATAACCACTACAAATTTGTAGCTTCTGTATATAGCTTGTTAAATAAGACATAATAATACTTACAATTATCTGGATTTCTAAAACATTTTTAACTACAAGTTTTGTAAGAAGAATTATTTTTAATAAAGCTAAATGGTGAGAGTAGTAATATAACATGAAGATAGAAATCAGCTCTAATTTTAATAAATATATAGTTTTAGGTTTTCTTACTCTCTCTCTCTCTCTCTCTCTCGCTCCAACATTAATATTTACAAGAAATTGCATCTCTTATTTGTATTATTATTATTATTTAAATAAGTAAGGTGAACGAGTATGGCTGACATTTATCAGGTCTAAACCTTGCCCTTACAGTTTTTTTTTCTACCGATGACGATTAATTCTTTATTTACTTATTTAAAAAAAAGTGTACTAATAAATAATACTAAATTTTATTAAAAAAAAAAAAAAAAAAAAAAAAAAAAAAAAAAAAAAAACTTGAAAAATAATGCAAAATTTAAAATGCAGATAATTTTAAACTGATTCTTTTATTAATAACTATAGATGTCATTAATTATTTTTACTCAACTTAAATAAATTAACTGATGCTGTAACATGCTCCAGATATTGAATTAAAAATTGAAATTAAAATATATTTAAATCGAAAACAGGACTCTTACAAACATAGATAACAAATTAATATTACCGTCTGTAGCCATACAATTTTGTTTTATATAATAACTTTCGTTTACTCTCATATTAATAATAATAAACTTCCTTGAAAACCCACGTTTTAGTTGTTTTAACAATAGAATAAGATTTCTATTTTTAGAAACCGACATACAACAATTTTTTTTCCTTCCAATCTTTCAATGTGATCATATTTTGTGAATAAATTCTAAAAATAAATCCTATTTCTTAGTAGATGTTTGACGTCTTTATATAGTGTAGGTGTTTAAAGTGGTGTAGATAGACAATGACAAGTCCAATGAAGTGTGGTAGGTACACACTCTCAAGGATTCGTTTCTCTCCTCTCTTTCTGGTTAGTGATAGACAAACGTATTTGATCGATCTTTATGTCCTATACACGTGCCTCTTCGTTATTTAAACCTAACTTCCTTTAGAGAACAACGTAAAGTCCTTGTGAAATAAATACAGAATACCATGGAACTATTTCTTATTTGTATGCTAATAATTTTATTATGAATAATATGAATGAGCTAAACTAATGATTTTTGGGGCAATATTAGAGAACATATTTTGAAAGAGTATAATTAGTAGATTCTATTGAAGTCAATGTTTACCTTTATTAGTTATATTTCAGTAATTAATTTATTCATTAAAAAAAATAACTTTAAGAAGCCTGTAACGTAATTTTTCGTTAATCGTATGTTTGAATTTGCAGTGGAGTTCGATCCTCTTTTGCAAATTTTTACGCATGCATTTAAAAAAAATTAATTTCAGAGCAAAATATCGTTCTTATTTTTCTAAATAACAAATAATATATAAAATAATATTGTTGTTTTATATAATTAAACCATATAGGCAAAGTTCTTTATTAAATAAAATAAAAACTTTCAACACGAAGAAAAAAAAATAGTGCTCAATGCATTAACTTAACTTTTATTCAAATTATAACACATGAAATAATTTATTCAATCAAATTACTATAGCAATATTTTTTCTTTCATTTTTTTTTTATTATTATTATTTTGATCAAAATGTAAGTACTTATACCTTCTATCTTCTTATAATACTTTTTTTTTTTTTTTTTTTTTTTTTAGAAACTTGAAAAAAATATAAAGATGGCAAGCAGTACATATTTAAAATAACAAACTTTTTCAATGTATAAAATATCCAAACGCGAATTATGCATGATATGATATTATAAAAAGTATATGGTATGAAAAAAAAATTGTTTGAAAAAAATATGAAAAGAGATGAGTTTTTAAAATACATGAAAAAATAAAGATTTTCTTGTTAAAAAAAAAAAAAAAAAAAAACTTTTCTTCTTCATGTAGTTTTATTTTGTTAAAATAAAAATTGCTTGGATATGATAGTAAAATTTTTGATAAAGAAATTTCATAATAATGTATACAACAGAAAGAAGCAGAAGACGTAGGAAAAAAAAGTTATATAAAAAAACTTAGATTGTATGGGCTTCATTTTTAAAACTTTATTTCAAGTAAAATGGTTATTGTTACAATAAAGAAAAAATATATTATAGAGTATGTAATTTCTCTCTCTCTCTCTCTCTCTCTCTCTCTCTCTCTCTCTCTCTCTCTCTCTCTCTCTCTCTCTCTCTCTCTCTCTCTCTCTCTCTCTCTCTCTCTCTCTCTCTCTCTCTCTCTCTCTCTCTCTCTCTCTCTCTCTCTCTCTTTCTCTCTCTTTCTGTAGCAAAAACGGAAGATACTTTTGAAATGAGAAATGGGAATCATTTGTATGGATTACTTCTCTCTCTCTCTCTCTCTCTCTCTCTCTCTCTCTCTCTCTCTCTCTCTCTGTCTCTCTCCCCAAATTGTAGTATAACAAATTCTGATAAAATATTACAGACAATATAATATTTGATAAAGGTTTTTAATAAATTCTATAATGGTCATTTTGTTAGAATGCATTTTTTTTCTTCATATATAAAATCAATATATATTCGAAACATTGAAGTAATTCACAATTTCAAATCGTCGTTCAAAATGTTCTGGTTGCTTTTGCTATTTAATGACAAAATATTTAAGTTCAAATTTACACTATTTTGCGTTCGGAGATTAAGGACACTTTGTTACGTTTATAATGCTATACTACGGTGAAATATATGAATGGACAAAATGTAGTAGTTATGACGTATTTGTAGTTTGGTTTTTCGTATTTTCTTTTCTTCAAATATTGTTGTTTACATTTCAGTTCCCATTTCATAAAACTAAAACATTTGAGGCTTATTTTTATTTATTTACTTCCGTAACAAATATTTTCATATAAAAATAGGTTTGTTTTTGAGAAACAAAAGCACGAATCATTTATTAAATTTGTTAAGTATTATGTGATTTATCGTTAAAAACATTTTTTTTTTCTATTGAAAGGATGAAAATAATTACGTGTTTTTTTTCTGTCTTTTCTTTGTAGCAGCTAATTCAATCAAGAACTAATTAATATTTCTCTTTAAAACTCCACTTTTTATTATGAAAAGATGAATATGAATCAAAAACCGCTTTTCATTAACTGATCAAACACTTTAATATAGTTATCAAAACTCTTTCTTTCAATTGAAGTACCAAATTAATAGATATTTCAGCTTAAAACTTTTTTTTTTTTTTTTTTTGAATTCTTTACTTTCAATATAAAAAGATCAAACGACAAAGTCAGTTCAACCATGCCATACGTTTTAAGAGAAAATAATATTTCACAACATACATGTATTATAAATTATTTACATAGTTTGCAGGATTCTTATGCTTCTTTTTTTAGTTTTTCTTCTTTTTTTTTTTTTTTTTTTTTTCTGACTAAAATAAAAGTTAATAAACTTATACTTTTTATCTGCAAATGTACCAATTTTTACAGCTACTTTGAAATAACATTTAACATTATTTTAATATTGTTTTAATATTTTGATTATTATTACCTTCTTTTGTTTGGCAATTACTCAAAAAGAAAAAAAATTACGACCTCCAAAGCTGATCGCAAAATTACTGCTTTACGCTCATGAAAACATGTATACAGTTACTGCGCTTCGTTTCACTTCGCTCGGCTAAGTTTTTGCGGCTTTAGCAGGGATTTGCACTAACATTATCACAAGTAAAAATTCAAATTTTGTTTGAATTCTTTTTATCATGTTTTATTATTATAATCTAATGTGAGACTTTTGATCCAGCTAGTTTCAACAGAGAAACATAGTGATGAGATAAAATAAAAAAAATTTCATAGTGTAATTATTTTTTTTTCTGAGGCACATGACCAGGGTTTATTCTTTGCCCATAGCATATAGTATAAAAATTTAAATAGTCACATCTAGTACCATCATTTTACGTTAAATTTACAAAAAGTGAGGAATGTTTAAAGCTGTTTAAATTTCAGCCCTAATTCTTTAGTATAGTAACACTATGATGACGAACTTTCGTCAGTGATTCTGTCAGATTGTTTGCCATAACATAATACAGCTATATTATATAAAATAAAATTTCTTACATATTTTTCTATTATATACAAAGTTTTGTTATTAGTGAAGAGTCAAATTCTTACACACGATTTGTTTCTTGCATTCTTGTCTTTAACTTTTTGAAAGTTTATGTTCGAGGGTGCTTTGGAATTTTAGCACAACTATATAACAGCAACAACAACAAAACTCTTTCTTGTAACAATTTTATAAAACAACGAGAGTGGCGTGTCTTGTGCAATTTATCAATGCTGTGTCGGAGATGTAAAATTTTATTGCTTTTTTTTTTTTTTTTTTTTTTTTTTTTTTTTTTTTTCGTGCAAATTTTTAAAGTTTTACAACTTGTAAACAGAATAAGTATTATTTCGTGCTGAAATAAAAAGTACATGTATGCAGCTTCCTCTAACTATATTTTTCTTTGCAGAAAAATCCTTTATTGTGGTTCATTATTTATTTACATCACATGATAAAAAGAATTTTCAAATAATATATTAGACATCATATATTTATAAGATTTTATTACGTTCCATGTCTTTATGTGTTGCTAGTGCTAGGCATCTACTGCATTTCTGTGGTGTGTGCAATAGAAAAACATTGTTTGGTAGGGAAAAAAAGTACAACTTCAATAGTACAACACAATTGAAATATGAACACGGAAAAAATTACCTAAATAGTTACTATTTAGATTTTTTTTTCATTTCATAGTAAATTTGTTAGATATATACAAAGTTTTTTAAGATCTAAAGGGCTGAAGAAATTACGTTTATATGCTAACAAGTTACTGTTTAACCTTTTTTCAACCAAGTTATTGGTTTGTACTGAAGAGTTACATCTATGTAACTGAATAATTTCTTAAATTTATGTTTTCCGTGTAGGACTATGTTATGTACATACAATGAGACTGTTAAAAAAGTTTATTTTTTCCTGTGGCGTTATTATCATTTTATTACGAAAGTTATTTCTTTATTTAGTATACTTTACTAGTAATTTAAATATAAATAGTGATTTGTAA
Organism: Ecdyonurus torrentis; assembly: GCA_949318235.1. Taxonomy (NCBI): domain Eukaryota; kingdom Metazoa; phylum Arthropoda; class Insecta; order Ephemeroptera; family Heptageniidae; genus Ecdyonurus; species Ecdyonurus torrentis. The sequence continues at coordinate 17,885,528 of OX439136.1, forward strand.
CTAATACGATTAGAGCTTGAAAAGTACAATAGTGTACTCGTAATTAATTTTTTATCCTGTAGCATTGCAGAATCATACTATAACCACAACTTTTGATTAGTCAGAAATTTAATTTTTGTAATTTTAAACTTATACATATTTGAAAATAGCAAATATATATATAAAATAAATAAATAAATAAATAATCGTCTTTATTATATATATATATATATATATATTATTATATATATATTTAATTTACTTTTACTAGCAAAAAGCACTGCTAATTCATTTCAAAATAGTTGTTCGTATCAATATGTCAATCGTAATTTCCTTACAGGTATATAAGTATTTTTTTTTTGTACGTATAAAACTTAATGAACTTAAAAAAAGTCTCAAAACATTTCATCAAAATAGCAAAACACATAAAAAGTGTTTTCCTTCTTAATGTTTTGGTTTCCTAATAAAATTTAACTTTTCCTTTCTTTTTCTTTTATCGTGGTCTTTTTGGTGACATGAAAAAAACATGTGCTTTCTTTTCTCTGTGAAAATAACAAATGTCAGTAAACATTTTTATTTTCTAAAGCCGTATTTTTTTTCTCGTCTTTTTCTTTCTTTGCTGTACCCAGTATTTCGTAAAGAAATTGGTTTTTCTTTAAATCCATATTGAACATTTTTTGCTTTAGATCAGCTCCTCGTTGTATTCAATTATTGGAATTTTGAGTGATAAAAAAAAAAAAAAAAAAAAAAAAAATCCACTGCACATTAAGATTTTACAAAAAATGAAATTTTTACACACTTTACTTTAATTATATTCATATTGCAGTCACTTTATTAAAAAATAAGTTGTTGTTTTTTCACAGAAAAAAAAATGTAATGGCGTAAATTTTTAATCTCAAGAGTATTCAAGTTTAATTAAAATTTATCATTGCGTTGGTAAGTGAAAAAATTATAACAATTATACTTTCTTCTTGAGGCAACCTCAAAGGTGGTGTATTTATATGAATAAAATGAAAGAGACGATGTGAGGAATAATGATGAAGTATAACAAAGCGAGACAGAGAAAGCGAGAGAGAGAGAGAGAGAAAGAAAGAGAGGAGAAACAAAATTTAATTAGTTCAAATTTATACAAAAAAATATTCATTCATTCATTCATTCATTCATTCATTCATTCATTCATTCATTCATTCATTCATTCATTCATTCATTCATTCATTCATTCATTCATTCATTCATTCATTCATTCATTCATTCATTCATTCATTCATCCATTCATTCATTTGTTCATTTTTATATTACTTTATTTCTTCTCATTCAATAATTTATTCAATATTTATTTAAAATATATAGATTTTTTTTGCAAAATGTTCTTAATTCAACTGAAACATTAAAAGTGTCAGATTTTCTTCTTCTTTCCTTTCTCTGGTTTTCCCATCGTCCACAACTAAAGTATAAGTAAAGTTTTTGATATAATATACAAGAGTGAAAATGAAAAGAATGATCGTTATTCTGCATAACAAAACAATTTTCTTGAATAATAACAAAAGAGCTGATGAGTTTTGAAAAGACTATATAATATGCAAGAAGAGAGAGAGAGAGAAAGAGAGAGAGAGAGAGAGAGAGAGAGAGAGAGAGAGAGAGAGAGAGAGAGAGAGAGAGAGAGAGAGAGAGAGAGATACACACTATATTTATAAGGGAAGGGAAAAGACGTAAAAGTACATACATAAACTTAGTCTTGGTATATCAAAAGGTTTATTATTATTTCTCTCACCCTATCATATATGTTAACTCTTATTCTTCTTAGGTTATATTATTATTATTATCATGATCCTCATTGCGTGTAGACTGCTTTTGTAATTGCAATCTACGTATAACAATACACACACGTATACACAAGAATATACATAATATGCCATATCATATATAAGCATAATATTATATAACATCACATACCACAATAAAATGTTTATATATATTAATTTCAAGATGTATTATATATATATTATCTTAACCAAAATAATAGAGGGTGCTGTGTAGACTAATGAAATTTATAAATCTCAGGTAGGCTATAGTTATATATTTTTTTACTAAAATTAACTGGTAAATAAATAAATGCAAAATCGTGATGCACAGTGACATTCGAAAGAACTTCTATATATATATATATATATATATATATATATATTTAATGTCAAAATTTTAGGTGTAAATAATGGCCAAACTAGGCATTTTTTTGTTTTTTTTTAATGAAAAATTAAGAATGATTAAACAAAAATAATATTTTATCTTTTTCTGATGAAAGATTTAAAAATATATATCATAATCTATAATACGTTTTAGCTGTCGTGTGGGAAGAATTTTTTTTATTTTTTACCAATAAAGTACCAAATTATTTCCTATACGTATTATATTTCATTTTTCAGATAAAAATAAGCTACTCAATTTGATAAATAGAACTATGAAGTTTCCAAACATGCATCGTCAAAATTTTGGTGATGCTACCTTAAGAGACTTATAAAAACAAAAATTGCAGCATGTTTAACAATACATCGTTCTAAAATCCATTTTAAGCCTCACTTAAATACTGTAAAGTAGTTATATATAATATATATAATACCACAAAATACTAGTGTTACAATTACTTTTCCACAACAATGTTATAATAACAATATTAAAACTTTTCTTCTATAATATACTTACCATGGATCTTATTTCTAACTCTCCTAAGTGACATTATGCATTTAAAATATCATGTTTCTACAAACACTACCTTTTGTTTTGTTTAATTATATGCATACATTATAATTAATTACTTAATATGAGATGCTTTAGTATCTAAGCTGAAGAGGATAATAATTTAAATTAATTATATTATTTATTTAAATTGAAAAATAAGGGAATAAATTTACAGGGTGATATAAAATGTTATATATATATATATTTATATATATATATATATATATATATATATATATATATATATATATATATATATATATATATATATATATATATATATATATATATATATATATATATATATATATTGTTTAGCAATACAGTGTATGCTTACGGTGACTTAATTTAAGTAATGCTTATAGTAATCGGTTACAGAAAGCTATAGATTTTTTTTTTTTTTATATTATACTCTGTACATTTTTATTGCTTCATTAAAGCGACATTTCTTATGTAAGAAATACTAAAAATTGATTATCATATTTTTTTAGTAGTATAATCTAAGAAAAGTGAAGTTTTTAAAGTAAATTAATTTAATATGGAAACTCAGGAAAGAGAAAAAAAATTAAGTAAAGTAATAAAGAAGAGCAAGAGAGAGAGAGAGAGAGAGAGAGAGAGAGAGAGAGAGAGAGAGAGAGAGAAAATACCATTAATAATGTTTATTTAAGTTACACATAATTTTATTAATATATGAATTTACACAATGTATAAAGTACGTTTTCTTTTTTCTCTACCGTTACCACTCCAGAAAACTAGCTAAAGTAAAAGTATAACTTAAAGCTTTATACGGATTAAATTAACAAAGATCTAAAAAAGGAACAAAATTAAATTATATAAAAAACAAAAACATTCTTTTACACTATGTGTACACGTTTACTATTATGAAACTTTTTTCGTAATATGAAATATTATATTATCTTTGAATTAATTTTTTATTATTATTATTTTTATCATAGAAACTTATTTACTATTAGCTATCAAAAAGTTTTACCCTTTAAACTTTATAGTGTCTAATATAAGATGTTGAATAAGAATCATGAATTTACTTGAAACTATAAATTTAACTATTGAGTTGTAAAATAGGACATCAAATTGTAGAAAACTTTTGTTATAGGTGTTCGTAATCTTGATATAATTAAGATTACTTGACTCGAACCAAATCTGTACTCGAAACAAAATGTCTCTTTATACTTATAAATAATGATAGAGCCACATATATTGTGTTCCTTTCTTTACTCAGTTTTTTTTTTTTTTTTTTTTTTTTTTTTTTTTTCCCCAAGAATTAAGTGTCTTCATTTTATTACAATACAATTTCTGATAGCATATACATACATATGTTTACAGTCTTGTGTTTCATTTATTTGTGTTTATTATATTTTGTATAGATTTTGTATAATACATCTTTTCACTCATCTCAGCTTCCTCCCCCCCCCCCCCCTCCCAAATAGATACTGCAATCTAAAATAGTTTACAAAAATATAGATAAAATATAATATAAAATCATAAAATCATGTCTTTTTTTTCTTTTTTCTTTGAAAATGTTAAGAAAGTAGTCAATTTTATTTAGTGCTGTATTCCAAAATCTGGGAAGAACTATTTTAAAGCAAGCAATCTATTATATAATATTGTAATCTAGGTGTGTTGACGTCAGGAATATCTAAATTTTACCCTCTAAAAATTGTCATCAGTTTTGAAGATCCCATTTCTTGTTTATTCATTAAAAAGCATATATATGTTGTTTTATGTGGGCTATGGCTTGAAATATTTTTTTTTGTATTTTAATTTTCATTTTCACGTTTTTGTACTAACAGTTATATACATTACCCTATAGGTCACATTTACATAATATTGTGTTTTGTATTTACTTCAACCGATAAAATAAACTCGCACGTTATCTAGATTCAGATTATATGTAGGTTTTCATAACTTTTAGCGTATAGAACGTAAAGACTGTAAGAAAGAAAACTCTGTTAGCTGCATTTCAGAACAATGAATTCCTAAACACATAATTTATGCTATCTATCGTATAGTAAAACTTTCATTTTATAAAAGCATAATTATTTATGCAACTCTGCAATAGTACGAAATGCATATATGTGAATACTAAATGCATGCAAATGCAATCAACATATATAGAGATTATTCACTGAAGCATAAGTGACGTCTTTTTTTTTTTTTTTACATCAAATTTATTACTTTTCATTCACTTCCTGCATACTATAAAAGATAAAAACTTTTATGTCTTAGAGATGTCGGTAAATTCAGTGGAAATTTCCACAACTGTAAAAACTTCTACCCCCCCCCCCCCCCTTTCTTTGTTGTTGAAGGTCCAACGTATATTTAATTAGCAGTTCTAATTATAAGTTTACTGGACATTGATGATAAGATAAGATTCATTAAGAAATGAGATAAATAAAATTGTGCGATCACAAGCCGTGAAATTTGTTACGATGTCTAATTTTATCTTAAATTGTTAATTAATAAGTAAACATTGGATTATTATTTTTTCTGCTGAAAATTTTTGTACAGTTCTTAGTTCTTACGTTATAGTAAAGCATAGAACAAATAATACAAAAATTAAATTAAACCGAGCAAGAAAGTAAAAAGTCTGAGAGAAATTGTATGAACAGTAAGAAAAAAGCAGAGAATTTTCAATTAATTATTTTATACAATTTATCTATATCATCTATCAAAATTATTTTTAGCTTTTTGCGCATTAATAATGCAATCATTTTGAAACTCACTTTTAAAATGTCAAGCTAAAAAAGTAAAAGGTAAAATTATATATAAATAAATATATATCATTGATATAATATTTGATTTAATATTGGGGGGGGGGGGGGGACAAAGTTATGCATGACTTTAAATGTATTATTTAAGTAATTGTTATGCTCTTTTCCTATAAACTATGTAATTAGGTTCTAACCATAAACTAAATGTAAGTAATTAACTTATGTAATCCAAAGAGGATTCCTGCTGAAAAGTACTGGTCAGCTGCAAGGTCCATACAATTAAGAGAGGTTGAGCGCAGCACAAAACTCGCGCATTCGATTTCATTTTGCGATGGATTGTACTTGGTTCTAAGCCAATACGATGCCGTTCACCAGTTACGTCACTGATAAGGTGAACAAAGTTGCAAGTGGTGATATGACGTATTTGGTGAATTCCTTTAAGCTGCGCGACCTTGGCCAAAACTTTTCCTGGAGCATCTAATCTCTTATAATATGGACCTTGGGTCAGCTGGAGTCGTGTATTTCGGGTCAAAATTACATTGATCAAATGGGCAACAAAATATGGCTTCCAGGATAAAATAAATGTAAAGGCAACAGAAAATTGAATAACGATATTCTCTTTGCATTACCTATAAACTATTGAGAAAAAATATATATATATTAAATTTTAAAATAAATATAATACTTTAAAAATTGCGTGTGCGTTTTTAACAGTGTATATAGTATAAATAATATAAGCAGTCAGAAGAGAAATGTTTTCCTATGTATTTTACCACTTATATCCGCTGTACAAAAGATAATGTAAATATAGACTATATGGTATTTACAATTCCAGACACTAATTTCCATATATAAGTTAGGTTTTATGTAAAACAAGCTTTTGTAAACTTCTAAAGTCGACATTAACTGTGAGGGAAAAAAAATAAAAAATTAACTTGATTTTTCATCAAAATTAGAAAAAAAAAACTTATTGTGTGCTTATTGAACAGGTAAATTAATAATTTTTATATCTGCGTTATTTTTGATTAAGTAAACATATTAAAAATATAAATATCATCGTGTGTAATTAAAAATTCAATTAACTTTATTATATTTTGTGAGTAATGAAAATATTATTAAATTAAATTTTAATTTGTTAAATATACATTATTTTTATAGGAGGTTAATTGTTTTCAAATGAAGTTATCTCTTATTATTTTGGTTGATTTATTTTGCTGATTATTTGTGTAAATTTTCTATTTAAATAATAATAATAAACATATTATATGAAAATAAATTATATACTATATATGGACTGTATGTAAAATAGTACTATAGATTTTGAGTTCAAACAAGTTAGAAATATTTATGTTTAATGAGCAACTTAAAATTATATTAATCGACAAATTTGCAATCTGTATAATAGTTTTTTTTTTTTTTTTTTTTTTTTTTTTTTTTTTTTTGTATGATTACAATTTGTTGCCCTTTCAAGTCTATAAGAATACAAAATCGGACTTTAAAAACTACAATTATTTTACGCGTTGTCTTTGATTGGCTACTGCTAGAGTTCCTATGTAATGCTTTCAAAGTACAAAACGAATAATTAATATGAGTTAAAAAAAAAATTGAAACAAATCAGACATTTTTATTTCATCAAAATTATTATATAAATAATAATCATGTAAACTACAAAAAGAACAAAAATAGACATATTTTTTTTTTTTTTTACATAAGGTATTTCTAAAACCTCTTTGCTTTACTTAGCTACGTATATTACGTTATAAATGGCAAATCCATGTATTAATAAAGTCTTTTAGTTGAAATGTGACAACCATAAATCTTTAAAGTAGAGCAAAAATGTATAAAAAAAAAAGAGTGAGAGAAAGAAATATCGTATCACTGGCTGGCTGCTTCAAATAGGAAATGAGAAGGAAGAAATGCAAACTTTTTTTTCCTCTCGCGTTCATGATAATAAAGAGTTTGTATAAGTCCAAAAAGTTTTGTAAAAAAAAAAAAAAAAAAAAAAAAAAAAAAATGAAATTTAGAATTAAATGTGTAAAGTAGAGATGTATTGATGTGAATATTAAGAAAATTGTCTGCTTGCTCAAATTTCAAAAAATGCTTCTTCGTCTTCTTTTTTTTTTAAACATTTTTTTTTAAATTTAATTAATATTTATAATTTTTTTTCCTATAGTAAACCATATTGATTGCACTAGTTTCATGATAAGCTTATAGTTTGATTTCCATTTTATTATAAGCTGAACTCAGAAAATTATAGCATCGTAAATTATAATTAATTATGATTTTTTTTCTTATTAAATTTTATCTTAATATAAACTCTCTTTTTTTCCACTATTGCGAACTTTTCTAGGAAAGGTATTATGTATCAAATAAAGCTAGTTAAATAGTGGTGTACGTGAATAAATTATAATTTAGCTTCCATTACAAATTTAATATTGAGATACGTACAAGTACAGTAATTATGTATAACTGTTTTAATAATAATTTAAACCACCATCTTCATCATTAATTTATTAAACATACATTCCTTTGAGAGAATTATTTTAATTAATAAATACGTTCATGACAACTCTCTTATATATTATATGTATTAAAATTTCAATAGTATTTCTCTTTACATGTGATATATATATATATATATATATATATATATATATATATATATATATATATATATATATATATATATATATATATATATATATATATATATATATATATATATATATATATATGTATATAATAAAGAATATTTTATATAATTAATGAAGCTGTCAATCCAACTTTTTATATACTTCCAACTCACTAATTACTTTAATTAATTATCATATTAAGTTTACATTTACTTTATAATAATTGTATTTTCTTGTTATACGTATTGTCTGTTGAATGTACTTTCTTATTATAATTTTACTTAAGTAGATTATATCGCTATTGCAGTCTCGTGTTTATTATATTACATTTAAGACTATTACTATAATTAAAATTGCTTTTAATTGAAATGTAATAGTTAATTCAAAAGAAGACGTTTTGAAAATTATTATTGGAAATTTCCCATTCCAAAAAAATAATAATAATAAATAAAGGATGGTTGAAATTTAAAATTAATTCAAATGTTGATGAAATTAAGACTTCTTAATAATCTTAGTTAGTGAATTGTTTATCCTCGTATTATTAAGCTAACTTTTTGTCCCGCTTGTTATAGTAATAAATAAACTTTACTCAGGTTGATACAGAACCTTTACAGCTCTATAAATGAGCCCTAGCTATAACATAGCCAATAATATTGCAACAAGAGAGAGAGAGAGAGAGAGAGAGAGAGAGAGAGAGAGAGAGAGAGAGAGAAAAACTAACAAACTATAAACCTAACTTCTTTCGTACAAGTTTGTAAAGTTTTTATTTTTTTATAATTTTAGAAATTTGATTTTTTTTATATATATTTAGAGACTTTTAAAAAATGTCGATTTTTACTCTCATCATCCAAAATGTTAAAAAAAAAAGTGTGCAATAGCTTGAAAATATTATTATTATTATTTTTTTTTGTACTAATATTAAAATATTGTGCCTTTTTTTATTTTATTTTTAGTATCTTCAACTTTTGAACAATTTGTCTTCATTAAACATGTTTCTGGTTAGTGATAAAGAAACGTTTAGCCTAAAAAATAGTTTAACCCAACTATTACATCTATAACCTTTTACTTATAATCTTCGGTAAAATAGTCAATCTTGAGTATTAAATAATAATAAAAAATAATAATAACTTTTTTTTTCTGTTTGTTTTAGGTAAGATAATCTACAAATTTCTGATTGTTAATTCCCTCGAATGCAGTAAACATGTAAGTACCTGAGATCTATTGCTATATACAGCTTTAAGGTTGCCAAAATTATCGCAATATAAATATTTTTTATGATATATAGCAATTCTTAACTTCATAGTCAATAAAATAAAATATTATATAATATAATATATAAAAACAAAATTTATTTAAGTGATTTTGTAAAACGATGTGAAAGTCATAATTTACGAGTAAAAAAAAGTAGAGAGAGAATTTTTTTTTTCCCCGATATTGCCATAAGTTTTTCAGACGTGGGTTTGTGAAAATTATGACCATTTAATTTTTTTCGATAAAGCACGTAGTTTTTTTTTTATATTTTATTATGATATACATTTTTCTCATATTGGAAATGTATATATTTTAAATAAGTTGTCAGTGGTAAGGAAATGTGAAAATAATAAAAAATATATATTATTTTTAAATGTATTTAATTTGACTTGAAATCATGTTTAAAAATTGTGAAAATAAATACTGTGCAATTTTATTCTTCTGATTTTTAAACATTTTACTCTTTAAGTAATATTATGAGCAAATATCTAGTCTTCGCTGGGAGCATCTAAATAATTGATTTTCTGTTCTGTGTTGTACTTTTTGCCTACTTTAAGGGGCTCTGAAGTCTTATACGCTATGAATTGTATTGTCAATTTGGCTCTCGGAAAAGTTTTAGATTTATGAGTAAACACAAATGATTTCACATATGTATGTGTGTGTGTATATAATATATATATATATAGGTATTTATCTATATTTATATATTTGCATACTTAATTTAAAGAATACCACTATTAAATGCTGATTTTCAGTTATAAAAATAGTAATAAAACGAATGAATATTAAAACCACGTCAAATCTACGCATTATATATATATCCGAATTATAATTTTTAAATGCCTCGCACACAAAAATTAAAAAAAAAAAAAAACATAAGAGAAAAGTAATTTTAAATGAAAACTGTTTGCATGTTGACTTGTACCTAAAATTGAAACTAAATACCTATAGTTATTGTTTTCATATTAATACAAACTGTAACTTTTAAAAAAGCTGACAAGTGAGATATTTTTGCAATATATATATATATATATATATATATATATATATATATATATGAGGGTGGCATCTGGTTAAGTTATTTACGTTATTACTAACAGCAATATTCTCACTAAACGTATACGTGCCACAATTTTAATTGCCTTTTTTATGTATGAAAACAGCAGATGGTTTATATACCCATATAGTGTATACTAAAAAATAAATAATATAAAAATATTATGTAACGTTTTCATAAAAATTTTAAAACTAGATTCCATATTTATTATTATAGCTTAAATATATTTTGGTCAATATTTTGTAAAATGTGGTACTGGTTTTTAATATTTAATTTTATATATATATATATATATATATATATATATATATATATATATATATATATATATATATATATATATATATATATATATATATATATATATATAGATAATGATTATTAAAAATATAGCTCTATAATATTTAATTTTATAGTTAAATGTGTCACCAAAAAAAAAAAAAAAAAAAAAACTATCCAGTTTTTATATATTATATTTTTTTTTAAATTATATATATTGAATTATTTTATTTTGTTTGTGTTTTTTATGTGGATATTTATACGTTTCAATAAATTTTGACTGAATTGTATAAAAAAATATAAACATGCTAAAATCAAATCATAGAATGTATTGCAAGTAGGGGAAAACAAATCAGTAATATAATATTTAACAACGATTCTATAGGTACGATAGGACACGCTAATATCGATTGTCAATTTTTTGGCGAAATTCCCTATCTTTTAACATTGAACAAATGACACGCGAAATTATAAAAAGTCTTTCGTGTCCTATTGTACCTGTAGAATCGTTGATAATAAAGATTGAAAGGCATTTAATTAAATAAAAAAGTCTTTAGTCCCTGATAAATGTTGAGATAAAATCATACTTACACAAACACAACTGTAGCTCTACAAAAAACTAAGGAGAAAAATTGTAAAGTATGCAAAACGTTTTATAATTTCTATTGCATTCTAGTATTGATGACATCTTAAAGTCCTAAGGTAGTCTTACAGTTCTGTGGGTAGCCTAATTTACAATATTTTAACCCTCTCTAGTGAACCTATAGATTCGTGCTAAGTTTAAAAGAAATGAAATCTGTAAATATTTCCATGTGATTATGTTTTGTTTTACGGGTATAGTAGCAAATTTATTTAATTTACATACAAATAAATACATTCAAACATTGAAAATTGAAAGCATTTACCATTAAAAGAATTTTATATTTTAATAAAATTGCATAAAGCATTCATTCATTCGTTCCTTTTTATTTTTTTGTAATATCAAGTATGCAATATACATAAAATAACTTTTCTCTCTATTAAAATTAACACGTACTCTTTTAAAGCTAAAAAAGTGCATTCGGAATCAATATTAATACATTTGCATTTCAAAGGATAAAGTATTTAGTATTCCTAAGATCACCATTATTTTTTTCTTTCTATATTTCTTTCTTTAATGTAAAACTGAACTCGACAATTTTATTAATATTTTATTTACTATTAGAATATTATTCGTAATGAAAATTCTGACAGTGTTACCTTATTTTTCCATATAATAAGTTATAATATTAAAATTACGCATTATTTTACATATAATACAACTTTGAAACAAAATTTATTATTCAAGGCATCTTTTACTAAAAAAAATTTCTTATCTTATTTAAAAGCCAAGTTCGTCAGTATTATGATGTAAGGTTATTTAGCTTTAACACATGCTGGAAGCAATTTTTTTTGTCTCTCTCTCTCTCTCTCTCTCTCTCTCTCTCTCTCTCTCTCTCTCTCTCTCTCTCTCTCTCTCTCTCTCTCTCTCTCTCTCTGTCTCTGTCTCTCTCTTATCTCATTTCATCTCAACTCATCTCATCGTAACATTTTACAGTGCACGCTTAGTTAACCAATCAGAAAGTTTAAATATAAAAACCCCTCAAGGAATTCTTTCATTCATTCAAAAAATATACCATATTATATATATTTAAGAATACTTTAAAATATTATAACAATTTTAAATAGAATATTAAAGCTATAGACCACATAAAACAATATGTACTTTTTAATGAATAAACACAAAATGGAATCTTTAAAACTGATGACAATTTTTACTAGAATGTTAATGTAGCCCCACGAGAGAGCATGAAAAAACTGTAAAGTATACGATTTGCGTAAAAATTTATGTTTATGACGTCAGAAACATGCAAAAATTAGTATGTAAATGTTGTGCGGGTTGCATAAATCGAATTTTCTGATTGCTGTTGGGTTTTGAGACAAACTAATGTTATGTATGTCAATCCCATCAAGTGTTTTGTGATATAAATTCTTGTGTTTTTCTCTGGTCTATTCCTTTAACCATTATTCCTATGTAATTTTACATTTTGTTCGATCTGTTTCTATGACAGGATGCGTTATTATAAATATATTTTTATATACACATGGCATTGTATTCTATTGTTATTATTCTAAGCTTTGCAGGGTAAATTTTATGGTAATTAACACTGTTGTTCACATATTATACTCTTGAAATAATGAATGTATTGTTGTCTCCCATTAAAGGGGGTTTATGGTTTTTGAATATTATAAACTATATATAGCTTAAAGCTTTTTTTTTTTTTATTCTTATTATTATTATTATTAATTTTTTTTTTAGGAAAAATGATTTATATCAACGGGATGCACTTTCATTTTTTTATTTTCTCGTGTTTGTATACTTATTTGTATTAATTTTATATGTGCATTCGCAGATCAATTTAATATTGTAAGCGAAGAGAGAGAAAGAGAAAGAGAAAGAGAGAGAGAGAGAGAGAGAGAGAGAGAGAGAGAGAGAGAGAGAGAGAGAGAGAGAGAGAGAGAGAGAGAGAGAGAGAGAGAGAGAGAGAGAGAGAGAGAAACTAATAAGCAATTATTTCATACAATCACTACATTAATTTCATCGTACTTGTGCTACTGTTAATAAAGTTTGTTATATAGATTAAAGAGGAAATTACTATCTAATTTATATTGACATAAACTGAACAATGAAAATTGTTTAGAAAATAGAACACAGATACATCAATTAAAAGTTGTTGTTTGCAATCATGTTACTTCTATAAATACCTAAATATAATTAATAATATTATTTTCTTCATGTCATAAAAATGCTAAATAAAAACAAGACATAAAAAATAAACTCAACCCTAACACAAAAATGGATGTAATAATATCAAAAGTTCAATGAAAGCAAAAGTAACAACTTTTTGTCATTTAAGTTAAAAATATACGAAGTATACCTTACAAAAAGTGCTACAACATAAAGCTTTACTTAAAATTAATAAATTTAATATAATCCGGGAAAAAAGCGTCTTTTTTTTATGATTAAATTTGTAAGCAAACCTATTTTATAATGATATTAAATGTACAATTAAAATTTATAATTTAGAAACAGTGAATAATAAATATTGATTATGACAACATTTACATAATTAATTCAGTTATTAATTAATTAAGGAAGCAATGTTATATTATTATATTTTAGGCTTAAATGATAATGAACTTAAAGCTCATACATTTATATAAAAAATAAAAATGGGGGATTTTTTTTTTTTTTTTTTTTAATCCTTTTGTTTTGTTAAAATGTTGTTATGAATTTTAAATTCTGTTGTGGTATATTTTATATATATGAAACATAAAAAATGCATATTTCTACTGACATATTTTTACTGCCAGTTTATATTCGTATGGCATAGTTTTATTTATTTATTTATTTTTTTTTTTTTGTATGTAAAGATTTTATAAATATTGAATTTGTATATTTCAATCAATATAATGTATAGAATGATACATTTTAATACTTTACAAATAAATTTTACAATAAATTTCAAGCGATGAAAGTCAGGATAAAAATAAAACATTTTATACTCTAAGGAATAGATTCCTTTAAGTAGAAAACGATTTTTTTTTTTTTTTTTTTTTTTTTTTTTTTTTTTTTTTAGTATCGTTATTTAAATCTCAGTATAGCTGTCAATAAAATTGAGGGGATTTTGATACAAAAAAAAAATACAATTGTATTGAAAAACATAAACGAGCAAATCAAACCCCTTAAATGGTTTTTATTATTGATGTAAGATTTGTTTTTTCTATTGGTGATGTAAACGTTAAAAAAAATTGTGTGCGTATAACAATTTTTAACTGTTATAAAAGTCGTAAAAGTATTATATAAATGTCTATATTATCAGAGAATCTTATTTTATGCATTATGTAAGCGCACCTCTTTAATAATTATGTACACATAGATTTTTGACGAAAAATGTGTCGATCACATTTTAATGGTCAGTATTTAATATTCTTTCTGTTTGTATATTTAATTAAATGTTATGTATCATTTTATATAATATGTCATAATCACGGATGATCATAATATGCTAATATATCATATTATACAAGAATAAAGGATAACAAAAAAGGCGGATCACGCAATGCTTTATATTTGAGTAACGTATTAAATTCTATATATAGTAAAAAATAAAATAATCTTTAAAAAGTGATATTATCACCCACCCACACGTTGTATTATATTATGTAATACAATAATACCTTTGAAGAGAGAGAGGACAAAAAATTTAAAGTAGTATTATACGTATAAATCTGATGATAGTCTGCTGTAGCACGATCTCTTTTGATAAGAAGTATCCTCTCTCTCTCTCTCTCTCTCTCTCTCTCTCTCTCTCTCTCTCTCTCTCTCTCTCTCTCTCTCTCTCTCTCTCTCTCCCTCAGTGTCTTATCTATCTACTACGACTATAATATCTTTTCCGTGTTTAATTACAGTTAAAGTACCCTTAAAATGTATATGGTACAGAATGTTTGATGGAAATATGGCACAAAACATATTTATGGTTCTAAAAATATATCATAAATACACTGAAAAAACAATTATAGCGACATTGCAATTTTTACGTTTTATAAAAACCTATCAAGCTGTCCAGGTATTTTACCAAATTACCAGAAGACGGTATTATATATTAACTTTCATTGATCAACAAAATTGGAGTCTTTCTATATTATAGGTTTTAACAATATTTCAAGCCTTATTTTTATAAATATTATCTTCGAAAACTTAGAATAATATACGAAAAGTAACAGCAAATGAGGAAACATGAAAATTTTATTCCATATTCTAAAAGATGAAATTGTCCTGAATCGATTAATAAGTGATTTTCCATTAATTTCATTAAAAGTATTTTTAATTAAGTTTTGAAAATCGAAAATGACATCACGAGCGACAACTTGTTATGTAGGCATAGGAAAGAGTTACTGACCATGACGTCATTTCGCAACTCTCAAATTATACTCAAAAACTCGAATATCTGTCACTTCAGGTTAATGTCCTCTTTTAATTCAATAAAATTATCATCTAAAAAATAATAACTTGGTCCTCTTCATTGCTTAGCATTTAAATATTATTAATATTAAGAGAGTTACCATTCTACATCCGATGTGTATTTCAACTGTATTCTCTTTGTATCATCTTTATATTCAACTTTATACAGTTTAAGTAATATTAGAACTTTCAGTTTATATATTTTCTAAAGGTTAACATTCGCATTATTTAACAATATATAAGGGGTAATTCTAATATTAAAGAAGATATAACCTTTATATAAAAATAGTAAGGGAGAATAAATATATAGGGGGAGAAGATTTTAAAGCTTTTTATAGCTAAAAAAAGTCAGTCTCACGACTTTAGCGGGAGGGAGTGGGAGGTATGAGTGGCAAATAGCTTGTCCATAGTATGATACTTTAGCTCTTATGATAATATTGTAACCCTAAACCTTAATGTATATAACTTCTTGTTCTTCTGTATATAGTAAAACATTGCTATAAAATATGGAAATGGAAATATTATTCAGTGTTATATGTATAGGAAAGTTTGAGGGGGGTTGTGTAAATTGTAATAATTTGCACTTACAGGTATTGGAGTTTTAGTTCTTTTAGTTTCTTTCTTTTTTTTTTTTCTTTTTTTTTTTAACAGTGTATTTTATATTTCTTTTCCTTAAATCTTTTGAGCATCAGTGAATGTAAAACTTAAACTGTGAGTAAAGGGATAGAAATCTTAATTTAAATAAGATAAATAATAATGGTCCAAACTCAAAACAGCCAGAAAAAAAAATTATGTATGTAATTTATGCTACATAATTACAATATCTTGCAATAATTGAAATATTAGTAATAATTGAATTGCTAAATAGGAGTTACATATCGAAGGTGCTCTGCTATAATATCCAAAGTTCACTTGACCAAAAAAAAAAAAAAAAGAAAAGAAAAAAAAAAGTTCAGTGTGTTTTGGACATTATAGCGGAACACCCTCGATTAATATGCATGCTATACACAACATAATATTTATGCTATGTGTTGCTAAAATTGAACTTGCGTATTTATTTTTGTTTGTTCTGAAAATAGAAATTAATATAACTTTTGTTAGTCACTTAATTTCTATTTAGAAAAACAAAAAGAGGTCTATTATTATCATGTATTTACAAAATTAAATTGTTCTATGTCTCCAAGGGTTCAATGCGTAAACTTTCAAACAAACTTTTCTTCACTGTTTATTCATTAGAGTTTTTTATAGAAAGAAAAAAAAATCTTTCTTGTTTAACTTTTTCACAGATAACCTAAAGAAAACACAAACAATGCTTTTTGTATATGCGAAGATAATTATTTTTATATAAGAAATTTAATTAAAAACTATTTTTCATCTTTTTACACATTTTTTTTTAATTTGTTTTATTTTGTTTTTCAATTTTATTTACTTAATATAAACTTTTGTTTTGGCATTTTATATACAACAACATTATTATCATTGTTATTCATGGGAATATTAAAGAAATTGCGTGTTTTGCAAGTTTACAAAGTTATTATAGGTCTATTTCATTTTTTGCTGACACTTTTCAGTGAAAATATTGGATTGCTTCTACTCTCTTTTTTGCTATTATCTCCAAATTTTGACAACCTCTAGTATACCACTGATTAAAATTTTCTGTTTATTCAACATGGAAACAGAAAAAATCATAAATTATGTTGTATTGATGTCACATAATATAGCTTTAAAACCATAGACCACATGAAACAGCTTATGATTGTAAATGATTAAACACAAAATATGATCTCCAAAACAAAACTGAGGACAATTGTTACCAGAATGTGGCCCTACAAGACAGCGTAAAAATACTACAAAATATTCTATTTGCGTGACAATTCCATTTATTTATTTATTTTTATTTTTATTTTTTTTACGTCAGAATCAGGCAAAAAAAATTAATACGAAAAATGTTGTGCAGGTTGCATAAATCGACATTTTCTGATCACTGCTTTTGGCTTTTGAGATAACTAATGTTATTTATGTATGTCACATACAGTGTTTTGTGATGTAAATGCTATGTTTTCTTCTCGTCTATTCCTTTAAAAATGTATCATGCTCAATAGAACATAATATTTATAATATACAACCCAATATAGCATTAGTGTTGTAAGGTATAAATTTTGCTAAAAATTGGCTATACAGTACAATTTGTATGTATTGTATTAATTTTTGCTCATGCAGGATTGAAAAATATTATTGATATTAAAATTGAGACGTGTTACTGAGACGTGTTACGTAAACTGCTTACTTCTCGGTCGCTTCTTAAAGGAATAGACCAGAAGAAAACATAAGCATTCATATCACAAAACACTTGATGGAACTTACATAACTAACTTTAGTTTGTCTCAAAACCCAACAGTAGCCCCATAGCAGTGATCAAAAAATTTCGATTTATGCAACCCTCACAACATTTTTTTACTAATTGTTGCATGTTCTGATGTCAAAAACATAAATATTCACGCAAATTGCATATACTTAACAAAATTTTCACGCTCTCTCGTGGGAATACATTAAAATTCTAGTAAAAATTTTCATCAGTTTTGAAGATCCCATTTCGTGTTTATTCATTAAAAAGCACATGTTGTTTTATGTGGTCTATGGCTTTAACATTTTTTCAACTATTATTTTCAATAAATAATATTTCTGTACATTTTAGTACTTAATTATTATTATTATTATTACAAAGACTTTCAAGTGAATCGAATTATATATTTAACAAAAAAATGACAATAAGGCGATTATATAATAATTAAATTTTATAAAAATATATGCATATAAAATGTAACTACTGTAATTTTAATTAGTTATAAGCTGCTCAACATATAAATAGTTTTCCTTAACTATGACTTTTTTGTATATATTATAAGCTCTTTTATTTAAATGAGCTTATTTTTTCTATCATAATTTTATTGATACTGTCTGATATACCATTTGAACATTAATATATTTTTGTTCAAAGTTTAAACTTTAAATTTTCTTTCTACGATCATGATTCTTGACACAAGCAAACAAAAATGTACCAGTTTAGATTATTGTGCCTTTCTGCTGACTGCCTACTTTACAGGATTTCTATTGTTATAAGACTAAGGTATCAAATGAATGCAAAATAATTTTTACATCTCTTTCGTTGCATTGCTTTTTTTTTTTTTTTTTTTTTTTTTTAAGACTTTTGGTGTACATTTTATTTTAATTGAGCAATAAGTTCTTCAGTTCTGTTCAAACTACGTTGCAATGTAATTAGCAGATGGTCTTACTTTGTTTTAGCACACCCTTAAAGTAAGGAAGTTTAGAAATGATTGTCTAGTCTTTGATTCATTGTATTTTATTAGTGGAGTGCGCTAGTCTATTACAGGCGGCGACAGGAAAGGCAATAGACCCCAATTTTTTTTTCCTCTTAAGAAATCACTGCACTAAGGTCAAAATTTTAGTGACACTATACACACTTATACATTATTTGATCCATATATTGCCATATATTGCCAACATGCACCTGCAGTGTAAAAGATTTTGACTTGCCTAATATAAAAGTTTTTATTTTAATTCAAATTACTTTTAAAATGTCCGACATACAAATACAATTATCATATCACAGTATTTTCAGTACATTTGAAGTGAAATTTCTAAAATTATTAGATATTTTGTCAATATTCAAAAGTGAATGTAAATGTAAATAGAACGAAAATGTTATGAATAAAAAAAAAGGCTTTAAATTTCACTAAACGTAACCCTTAATTTTTTAAATGTTAAGTATATTTATCTCAACTTCTACGAATTGTTATATCATTTAAAAGTACAATTTATGAAGCACTATTAAAACTTAGACAAGCCTAACTTTTTTTTTTTTTTTTTTTTTTTTTTTTTAGCTACAAACAAGGTCTTCTTTGTATCTATATGATGCATATCAAGTTTATATACCCAACATATATGTTTTTTGTGCGTGTACTAAATTTAATTCACTTCCTTCTCAGAGAGTAATAGAGCTAAGAGCTTATAATATGTAAGACACAAAAAATGTAATCATTACTTTAAGTAAATCATATATTTTTTTACAATTTGTACAACACGATAGCTTTGGGCATCCATATAAGAGCTTAGTTTGCGTTATAAAATAGTACAATCTACATTAATTACATTTAATACTATTGGTCAGTAGTTGTGTAATTATTCAAATTTAATTAAAATATTCATGTAAAAAAATAGGATGGAAATTTATAATTAAGTCTAGTTTGCTTTATATACGTGTAAATATTATCATAATTGTATGCAGTCTCCGCTACAAAGCATTGAACTTACATTGTAATGTATAATACATTGCATGTAGTTAAAGTATTGCTCCGCTTGAACAGATCATTAGGTTATATCATAAATAATTAAAGCTGTAGAACACATTGAACAAAAACCTTATCTAATGACAGATAATATGTGACATATCTGAAAATCAACGTTGTTTTTGCCTCGCAGTCATTGATTTCTATTTTATTTTCTATTTATTTTGATTTCCTATTAAAAGGCGGATGCGGATTATGACACCGAGGCTCACTTGTTTTGGTCCACACTCGTAAACCAAGGAAGTTGTGACGTCATAATCTGCATCCAATATATTTGGTGGAAATCAAAATAATAAAAATCAATATAGTACTTTACGGCAAAATCTACGATAATTTTCAGGTATGTCATGATCTTACCTGTCAGTAAATAATTTTTTTATTCGACGTGTTTCATGGGCTTCATATTAAATAAACTGAATATTACAATTCAATTGTCTGATATTTTCAATAAATTATGGTTTTTTACTTTTTTGTTTTCCGCAATTTTTATAGATATTAAAGGAAGTTGTATTAAAACTCTCTTTTATGTGAAAAACTACAGAACAAAATGATTCTAAACTTTATGAAGTCATAAAAATTGTAAATTAATCAGTTAAAAAAAATTAATAACAAAATGTACAGTAAAATTACGCATTGCTGAAAAAGGAAATTGTTTCTATATACTTATCTTAAAATTTAATAATAATATAAAATATATATAATATATATTAAATGTAAAAAGAAAAAAATATACGTATAAATTGATTGCACTAGCTGATTATAAATCTTTAAAAACAATAAAAGAAAAATACACATTTTTATGAATTTTTTTGTTTCACATTTTCAATGAAATTAAACGTATATTCTTTCATTTTATGCAAAAATATTTTAATGACATAAAGAATATGTATGAACTAAACAGAGCTTGTTTTTAAATAATACATTTTTCTGACGAATAAATTATTATGTTTTGACGTGAATATCACTTTTTTGTTTCTACGAGTATTTGTCGATTTTTTATATATATATATATATATATATATATAATCTTAAAAAGAAAAAAAAATTATTTACATTGATATGCTTGTCAATTTTTTTTTTTTTTTTTTTTTTTATTAAAATGTCAAATACAGTAGATTGTGATATGTTGTAAAGAAAAAGAACAGACAAATAATATAAAATAAATATTCATAAAAAAAAAAAAAAAAAAAAAGTAATAATAAAATATTATTATTTCTAAATTCACAAAATATATCATTTCTTTAATAACAAACCTATCATTACGTCCAAATTTTTAAAATGTATTAAAGTATCGTATATTACATAAACACAAATAAATTTAGTAACATGTAAGTATGTAATACATTTATTATCATTAGATATTCATATGCATTACATACAACCTAATTTTTTTAACTATTATTTCAGCAAAAAAAAAAAAAAAAAAAAAATGCCGTTACACAGTATAATTAATTTATAT
Organism: Ecdyonurus torrentis; assembly: GCA_949318235.1. Lineage (NCBI taxonomy): Eukaryota > Metazoa > Arthropoda > Insecta > Ephemeroptera > Heptageniidae > Ecdyonurus > Ecdyonurus torrentis. The sequence continues at coordinate 17,907,065 of OX439136.1, forward strand.
AAATCTGAAATTGCAATTTTTATGATATTATATATGGAAATATAATTCACTGTATTATAAAGTTTGCAGAAAAAAAAGTGTTACTTTTTTATTATGTTTTATTTATTAGTTTTTAAAATATTATAGTGACAAGCTTTATATAAGTATGTATTGGAATAATAATAATTTTCTCCTCAATATTTCATTATTGCTCTATTGCATTTTGTCAATAAATCTATCAATATAAAGTGAGCATTAAGTGCACATCAATAAATCATATTAATATTATATATAATATAACAAGAAGAAGAAGAAAAAAAACTGCACAAATACTGCAGTAAATCAAATCATGTGGAATATATTATTATGTTTAATCGATTATAATAAAATTTATCGTTTTAAATATTAAATAATAGTATCATACACAGTAAATAATTATTAAATAGCAATATCATGATATAATATATAAAGTATATAAACTAGTCTGGTGATGATACACTGAAAAAAAAAAATGAAAAGTTAACAGTTAATTACTTTTCAGGACTTTTAACTACAAAATTATTCTGTTCTACAGCATAACTATTGTTAAAGTTAGTATTTTGCTTTAAAAGTACAACAAAATATGGTAGAGACTCAGTTATTGGCAGATCTCAATTGTTGGCAGATGGGTTAATGAAATATTTAAAAAAATATATATATCTCCTCAACCAATAAAGGTAGAGACTTGAAACTTGAAAATTTAGATATTCAGGTTATATAGGATTGGACTCGATGGTGGCATGAAAAAAGCTCTTAAGTCAATATTTCTCTAAGTGCCAACAATTGAAAATCAACCTTTTCCATTTAAATAACATGTTAACAACTGATCAATTTTATTGTTTTCCCCGTGTAACAATATAATACTAACTACATTTTTTTTAAGTACTATTGATTCGTATATGACAATTATTATACAATGGTATAGCATATTTACTATTGAGTTTATTTGTTTGTGCAAGGAAATTGTGTTTATTTTTAGATTATAAGTACAATAGTTTTAACATAGTTATTACAATCGTAGATTTTTAATAAAGTTTCAGTAAAAAAAAAAAAAAAAAAAAAAAAAAAAGCATAATATCAAAAATCTTATATTTGTATTATTGAACTAGTAAGCTGGCAATTATATATCTTTTGTCTACGCTTTACAATTATAATTTCAAAAAATATAATATATTTGTAGATTATGCAGCACAATATTAAATGCATTTAATGCTTATTTTATTGAAAAATATGCATTAAAAAACTTTGCAATATAAAACTGCAACGTAATTAAGTTTTAAATAATAATAATAATACAAAAAAAAATGTTAAAGTACGTTTTGTTAAGGAAATATTGACTTCGTGGTATCAAGTGGGTATATCATCTTGAGAATTATATTGACAGCTGTCATTGGCTATAAGAAATCACGTGTATATCATGTGCACGTAAAATCTCTCGCAAGAATAACGTTTGATTTTTAGAATGTTAGTAACATTTTGTTTAAATTAACCAACTTTTTTTTTCTTTGTTATTTTACATATATTTTGAAATATATATATTTGAATTGTTCTTAATTTTATGTGTGTATTTTAAATATGCCCTCTTTTTCTGTAGAAAACTGTAATTTTCAGAGCAAAAATCGTTATAGAAATACAAGAATGTGTAAACTTTGTAAATAGTTTTAAAATTGTGCTAAATTAAAACATATATAAGGAAAACTTTAACGAAAAAAAAATGGCATTTACCGATAAAATGGTTGAGTTTTGCTTTTCATGTATATAAGATATGATATTCGTATTTTTTTTTTTTTTTTTTTTTACAAATTTGCGAATTAAGAAAACCATGAAATATATTCAATAATTATATTTTTTTATTATAAGTTATAATTTAAAACGCTTTCTCCCTATACTATAATACTGATGGTAAATAATCCTATTGACCGCATTTAAAATATATTCATAGATATTAGAAGTATTTTTATTACGCCTTTCATATTCTAATATGTAATATGATGATAATATGCTCTTGATATAGGAAACCTAAATAAAGGTGTCACAATTTATTTAAGAATTTTATGTGATAAGTCTAATGTACAAGATGATGCATACAGCCAAGAGAAACTGTAAGAGAAAGAGAAGGGGTTTTTCACTCCCTTAAAATGCCCTTCGGACATGACTTAACTAAACTCGTCTTCTATATTATATACGTTCATCCCCCCCTAGTGCAACTTGAAAAGTTAATTTAAAGTGTAGTATGCTTTTTCACTGCTCTTTAATAGACACTGACTTCAAATTTGTAGGTAGTCCCTTAATAAAATACAACATTGGTTTTATAGACATTTTAGATACATTCCAGTATCTATTTATTCGTGTATGTATTTTGTGTATGATATGTTTTTCATGATTAAAATTTTCAGTGTTATAATATACCTTTTTTTTTTTTTTTTTTCTTTTTAATTTAAAGAAAAAAAAAGAAATATAATTGTTATACTGTACAAAACAAAGAAAAAGTGTAACGAAAAATGTTCCTTACAAAAAACAAACAATTGTTACGCAAGTTGGGAGAGAGTGAAGAGAAATGAAAAAGTCTTAATTTTTTCATTATCTTGAGAATATTTTTGTCATATTTTTTTTTTTGAAAACGCAAAAGTATTGTGTAAATATTAATTTTCTTTTTCTTTTTTTTTTTCTTCAAACGAAATACCTTACAAAAATATCTTTTATATAAATTAAAAGATAAGTTTAAACAAACTAGATTTTCTTTTTTCTGTAAACTGAAATCTTATAAAAATAGTATTTTGTTGAAACGTAATAATATAGAAAACTTCAAAAAAAAAAAAAAAAAAAAAAAGTTGAGATTGAAAACGTACTACATTCCTATGAGGTTTATTAAAAACGTTTAAAAAATAAAAATAAATGGTTCCTTGGTGACTTTTGTTATACGTTATTATATAGAAGACTTCAAAACTTATAGAACTTTTTTATTCTCTTTCTCTTGCTCCGAAGTTTGCTTTCTTTATTTGCTAGTATCTTAAAATAATATATAACATGATTTTTATACAAACTCGTACAGTAATATATAATATTTTTAAGACATAAAAATATTGTATTTTCGGGAAACGTTATGAATTTCAATAACTTTTTAATGTATTACGATTAAAAAAAAAAAAAAAAAAAAAAAAAAAAAAGGAAATCATTACGAGTACACTACCTTGAATTTTTTTCACGTCATTCATGCTAATATTTAATTATGAAATTATTATAAATATGGTTTTCGATGTGATTGTTCATATAATTTAACAGTAGACACTAAAAATTTCTTCGATAATTTTTATATTTTTCACTAAGCATTTGGGCAATTTTTGTTGTTGTTGTTGTTGTTGTTGCCCCGGTAAATTGATGTTATTAGTAGTTACAATAAATAACATTTTTGAAAAGACAAAAACAAGGTTTGCTATATCTTTATACTTGTATATATAAAGTTTTTATTTATATATTTTGTTTATTTGTTGACGAAAAATTTTCTCCGTGTTACTACTTGTGTTAATATGAAATATCGTTATTGTGTATCAAGTTGATAAGTAAGTGTTATATAAAGTATTTGACTTGGAAGTCGATACAATCATGTTATTCCGCGTGAGTGAAAGAAAGAAAAGCTGCTGCTGCGTCTTTTCACGAAGATTTTCTTCTTAAAATGTCTTCCTATTTTTTTAGTATACTTTTAGAGTTTTAATGCTCTCTCTCTCTCTCTCTCTCTCTCTCTCTCTCTCTCTCTCTAACTCACTCTCTTCCATGAGGCTACAATAAAGTGCTAACACGCTTTACTGATGGCTACCACACTATAAAAAAAAACTCTTTCTACAAGTAAGTAAAATTTCTAAAAGTCTACTCCCTTATCTTAAAAAAAAAATAATAAGGTATAAACATTTTCTTGATTACTGTCAATCATGCATGAAGCTAATGTGATTTAAAAATAATTTTACGTTCAAGTAAGTTCAATAATTAAAAAAAAAAACGCTTAAAAATTCACCTTTATCAAAAATATTGATGTTATAAAAGTTTTTTTTTTTCTTGCTTTACTTTATATTACATATACACTAAAATGTCGTCAGTTTAAAAATTCATATCACGGTGTCGTATATTTTTATGTGTCTGGAATGCAATATGCATGTATAAAAAGAAACGTATATTTTTACTCCTTTTTTTTTTTTTTTTTTTTTTTTTTTTTGCATATAAAAATATGGTTGCAGATTTTATTTTTTTCAAAAAGTTTATTCTTATTCTTTGGTCTGATGCAAAATAAAACTTTTTACAGTTTCTATTTTTCGACGAATGAAACAACATTTGAAAAAATAGAGGCAATATTTATTAATTTATTCATATAATTTCCATAGTAACTAGAAATCCCTTTCCCATTATTTTAGAATTTTAAAGTATTTCCAAAAAAATTATGTTTACATACAAATTTCATTAAAGGCTACCTATTAAAGTTTTCTGCTTCCTTTCTATATAATATTATTAAGCTAAATTAGATTAATATGAACGGAATACTTTGTGTATACACAATTACATAATGTTTTATGTCAACGCTTTGACATAATCTGTGTGTATCATGTTTCTATGTATATTATATAATAAACTTAACGAAGCTTAATTTTTTTTTACCTGCCTCAACAAACATCAAAGAAAAATAATAACAAAAAAAATGTTTCAAACAAAATCTTTATACATACCTTATGGTTATAATATTAATACGTAAAAACATGCAAAATCAGACATTAAAGTACGTCATAAAAGTTATCATTAAATATATTTCTTGCCAAGTTTGTCATTTTGGCTTGAATTAAAAAATATTACACTACGAAAAGAAAGTGATAGTACTATATTTTAAAAGTGAATATTTACTAAGCTCTATACCAGGCCAAAATTGACATGATACTAATGATGGCCTTTGCCAGTGATCAACCTGATGACCCTTGCCAGTGACAAGTGCTGATTATGTGAAGTTGCCTATTTAGAGTATTCTTTACTGAGTATATAAAGAGCATAAACTAATTTGGTTATAAAGGAGTGTTTTGGTATAATACTCGTCATTTTTGCATCGATCCTATAGTTTCTACCAGCATAAAAATATTTATTATAATAATTCTTTCAAGTATCATTAAAGTATTTCGTATAGGTACACTATAATACGTAGAGATGGTACTTTTATTTTCGGGGAGTATTTTCTCTGAAATTTTTTTAATCAACTTTTGGTATATTATTTTTGTCAGAAGTTAAATTAAGAATAATTTGCATGAAATTTTTTGCATGCATATTTTATTACTAAAAGTATTCTTTATTTAGTTGCTTTCCATAGTATATTTTTATATATCTATGATTACATACAGCAGTGCATCAAATTTAAAACAGTTTTTTTTTTTCCTTCTTCAAAGTTTTAGCATTAAAGGAATATACCAGAGAAAGACATAAGCATTTATATCACAAAACACTTGATGGGATGTACATAAATAACATTAGTTTGTCTCAAAACCAAACCGTAGCAGTGATCAGAAAAATTAAATTTATGCAACCCGCACAACATTTTCATACTAATTTTTGCATGTTTCTGACGTCATAAACATGATTTTTCACGCAAATTGCATACTGTACATTATTTTAACGCTCTCTTAGCGTTCTGGTAAAAATTATCATCAGTTTTGATGATCCCATTTCGTATTTATTCATTAAAAAGCACGTGTGTGGTTTTATGTGGTCTATGGATTTAAAAAAAAAATGTTATATTTCTTAAATTTTTGTGTGGGCAGATTTACCAACTTTATTTAAAACTTCTTAAAATTTCCTTCTAAAATAAAAATATATATATATAGAAAAAAAAAGGAAAAGACTTAAGAAGAAAAAAAAAAAAATAATAATAAGGGTGTCTTTGATCATATATAACCGATCAAAAACATACATGTTTTCAGTAGACCGTGAAAGTGAGTTTTTAGAATATTTTCCTTTTTTTTATATATAAACAGAAAGAAATATGCCTAAAGAAGAAAAACAGTGCGTTTTTGTTGTCCTAAACATATGGGCTACATGCCAAAGTGTATATAAGAGAGACAACAGAGTGTTCTTTGCAAGAAAAAAAAATGTGAAAAAAAATTGACCAATTGTTCTATACACATGACTTAGTTCTCTAGATTCAAATTTCTTGCTTCGTTTGTTTGTTAACTAACGCGAATACAAAATTTTGCGTAAACTCTATGAGAGTCAAAAACAGAACTTATTTTTTAAGGGCTTTTACTATTTGTATATATGGTATAGAAAATTGTTCTAAATTCACAGTTTTTTTTTTATATATTTAGTAGACTACTGGCATTTAAAATTGTCAGCACAACAATTTTGGTAACTCTTACATTCCGGACTGTACAATAACTAATTCAATTACTAGAAAATGTGATATATTTTTAGGCCCAATCATACCTAATCATCATCTTAAACCAATCATCTTTCATTGTGGAGTACAATCATTCCAATAAAAAATGAAATTATACTGGCTTATGGCCATTCAATGCAATCAGATGGAGATTTCATTTGACGCAAAACTCTATCTAAATACATGTTATTCCCATATGCCAATAGAATTTCATTTTTTATTGGAATGACTGTACAATGTTGTGTTGTGGTAGAGGTTCTTGCCTTGGCCGAAGCCAAGTCAAGACTCTCTTTTCTGCGCGCCGTGTACCGCACGACACGCTCTTACCAAATAATGCATCGTATATGCATTTGCTTTACAATGTAACAACATAAGCATATATTTGATATGATATTTATTGAGGGTTGTTACAGTATTGTTATTCAAATTAAAAAGAAAAAGTATATTTTTATTTTACAATATTTTTTTGTTTCGTTTCACCTTCTTCTTGAGTCTTATTATGTCATCGTTGCAGTGTTATATAGTAACAAATTTTAACCATACGCAGTTATATTTTTCTATTAACTGATCATATTTGAATGCAATAATATAAATCACTTTGAACCCAAAGTTTACAATATGGAGTAACATTGAAACTGTATAATATATTTGGCATTATACTGTACAGCAAAAAGAGTTAGCTATCGTCATTGCGTTTCAATTATCCTTCGGTAAGTAATAATAAAAAAAAATACTGTATAGTGAACAGTGTATATCAAAACATCCCTTACTTTAACAAAAATATATATAATAGCAACAAAAGTAACTTTTTTTTAGCATTGCTACTGCGCTTGTTTCATGCGCAACCCCGAGTGGGTATATGCTCATAGCGAAGAGAACAGAGAGAGTGAGAGAGAGAACGAACGATAAGAGAGGAAAATTCAGTATTCTCGTGGCTTTCGCACGTCGTGTTGGTACATTTAGTACCTTGCTCTCGCTCTATACTTTTACCATATCAAAACAGTGCTATATATAACAAAAAAAATATATATTATAATAATAGTAATTTTTTTCGTTTTGTGTGTAAGTGTGTGTTTTTTGTGTGAATAAAAAAAATAGTAAGGTGAGAAAATTTAAAGAGAGGGAGACAAAAGATGGTTTTTATCTAATGTAGTGGAAAATATTTGCTAATAAAAATTATACTCTATCTGTTTTTAAACTTAAATAATCGTAATTTTTTATGTTAAATGTCAGTGATTTTTACGTGTATTTTTATCCAAAAATATTTAGTAAATAAAAATTATTAAAAAAATGAAGTTAATTTAAATTTGCGTGCTAAATATTTTAAAGTACAAATAAAAACAATTAGCGATATAATACTTAAATTTAAAGATAATAACACTCATTTAAATATAATAATAATAAAATTATGAATATTTTGAAATTAGGACTTTTTAATTTGCGATAATTGAAAACTGCTGCATTGTTGTATTATAATAACAAAAAAAACCTCACGTAAATACTTGTAAAACTACCCTAACTTTTTTTTTTTTTTTTTTTTTTTGGCGAAATATTAAAGGAAATTTTAAATCATTTCTAAAGATAGAATTCATTGAAGCGTACATATTTTATCTATAAAGTCTTGAAGGCAATACATTCATCATAGTTTAAAGTAATTTAAAAATATACTTTAAAATGCAGCGTAGAAGCCTTAAAAAAAAATAAAGATAAGAAAAATGTTATGTGTTTTCTGTATTAAAGTCTGCAAATCTTTATAAGTTTATACATAAAAATAAAAATAAAAACTAATAAATAAATTTTAATAATTTCACAAGTTATATTTAAATAAACACAAGTAATTAATACAGATAAACTTTTTTATTTTTAATATTATCAAATAATACAGTCATACTTTATATAAACTGAATTATTATCACAGTATTGTGTTGCTTTGTTATTATGTAATAATGTTCATATAATATTTCATTATTTTTTGAATATAAATTATAAAGTATAATAAATAATAACATCATTGTTATTATCTTTGTTTTAATATTATACGTATAATTTCACTGAAATAATGATGTATTAAACCAATTGTATATGCTCACACTCAGATATTTAGTGTCTCAATGTTTGTGGAATAATTCACGATATATTTATTATAGACTTCCTGTGCATATAAAAATTAGTGCATTACTTTAGTTACGAATATTAACTTTTGTAAGATATACACTTTTAAGTTATTACGAGTAGCTAAAATAATGCATTTTAGTAAATTATTAACAATAGCTATTTTTACTTAAAATAGCTTAAAAAACAGAAAAAATAACTTAAAACAACTTAAATTAGCTATATTTTTAATAACTTGCTGAAATGCATTATTTTAGCTACTCGTAATAACTTAAAAGTGATTGTCTTAAATAAGTTAGAATTTGTAACTAAAGTAATGCATCATTTTTTTAGAGTATGTGCACTATTTGGATAGCTACTTCACTTGTAGTTGTCATATTTATACCTTTACACTTTTAACGTTGAGACTGATTTTTTTTTTTTTTTTTTTTTTTAAACTACAAACTTGCACGACACGAAAAACATAAATATATAAAATTATTCAGTTACATAAAAGTACATTAAACTAATAACTTGTTTGAATAAAGTTTAAACAGTAACTTGTTAGTATAAACGTTATTTCTTCAGCAGTAAATAGTTAGCTCTTTAGGAACTTAAAAAAACTTTAAATACTGTATAAATATGTAACAAGTTTATTATAAAAAATGTATAAATAGTAACTTTTTAGTTACTTTTTACGTACAGAGTGTTACCTTGATGTATAAAATTAAATATTTTGACTGAATGGAAAAAAAAACTAAATTTAAATGGAAATTTTAATTTTTTTTTTTTCAGTTAAATTTTTATTAAAAATAAGTTAACTTAAAGCAATAGTCAGCAGAATAAAATTACAATAAATTAAGTTAAATTTGCCATAGAAAAATCATTAAAGATTCAATAAATAAAACTTATTATTTCACTGATGAAAACTATAACAAAAATAAAACTACATTAAAAAAAATCATCTTCTTTCCCTCTCTCTCAATTTTCTCTTATACTTAATAGAAAGAAAATGCAGTGACCAGAAACAATAATAACCTTTATAGAAAGTAAAATATAATGTCAACTCTAATATCAAATTACAAGGCAATATTATTACAATAATAAAAGAATTAGACAAAAAAAAATACATATCTACAAAAATAAACTATAAAAAGTGTAATATAATATAAATGAATCAGTCTGGAATAGGAGGTCCTTCCGCACCTAATACTTTAAATTATATTAGACCCAATCCACCTATTTTAGCACCAACATCAACTACCCAAAATCCACCTAGACCTTCACATTATCATGAACCATGGTCAGTTAGTAATGGAAGGTTACCTAATGCAGCACCAGGACAAATTATATTACCTCCTACATCACAAGCAAGACAAGCTGTTAGTCCTGATTCAGGTTATCGTTCTTTACCATCTAGTTCAAGTGATTATCAATTACCATCACCACAAACAACAAATGCACCAACATCTATACCAAATCCAACACCAAATGGTTATAAACCAATCACAACACAATCAAATCATATATCATCCAATCAAATACCTACTGGTCAAACACCTATATTACCAAAATCTAAAACAACTGAAGAATTAATATTATTAGCATCACAGATTAATCAGTTACAATTAAATACACCTACTATACCTATATCAAAACCATTTATAAGTAATTATAGATCATTACCTATATCTACAAGTGAATATCAATTTAATACAAATAATAATAATAATAAAATAACTAATAATGTACCTTCATCTAAATCATTTAATAATGGTTTTAAATCGTTACCAAATACAAATAATTTAGATTATAATAATAAAGTACCTAGTTTACCTATAACACCATCTACTAGCAATACAAATTTTTATAGATCTATACCTATATCAAATAGTGAATATCAAATATTAAATAATACTAATAAAATAGCTAATTTATTAAGAAATAATCATGTTCCTCATTCAAAATCTTTTAATGGTTATAATTCCTTACCGTCTTCCATACCTGAGCATCCTATTACCAGTTCTACTTACGTAACCGATGGATATAAATCTTTACCATCTCCCACTTCATCAACAGCTAGTTCTAATTTTCCAAATCCTATTGCTGAAATTAGAGAAAAAACAACTGTATTAACACGTAGATTATCGTTACCTAATTCAGGTAGTTTACCACTATTATTGCGTTCTCCAAAAACTAGTTCAACATTTCATGGTAATCCATTAGTACCTCCTACACCTCCTCCACCTGCTCCTATTGAAAATACACCTCCTAGAAGACCTACTAGTATATATTTAAAAGGTGGTTCATTTCATTTACCTTCTACCGCCATCCCTCCAACTTCTCCTTGGCCAGGGTCTCATTGTCCACCCCCTCCTCCTACTCCTAGAAATGGATATCAAGTCGTGGATCATAAAGTGAATTTATTTTTGGAAATTATGGATTCACAAGAAAGATTTTCAAAGGTGAGTACCTTTATATATTTTTCTCACAGTCTTAATCTCAAAAAACAATTTTTTTTTTAAGTAAGATTGTTTACGAGTGCAAGACTCTTGATTTTCATGCATTTCTAAACTTTTAGAATAGTACGTTTTGGTTACATAAAGTTTGTAAGAATTTCACTTTTGTCCTTAAAATAAAGGATCATATTTATAACCCACACAGTTGACTTCACAATTAATAATAATAGTCTTAACATATTATTATGTCTCTAATTTATTGATTTTTCTTTTGTTAAAGGGCACTGATTTTAATGCAATTTTAAAAGTTTCTGTTATGTAAAAAGCATAACATGATAGCATAGCATGATTTAAAATAAACCTATAAGCTTTGCTAGAAATTTTTACTGGCGAATGCTGCAACTTAAAAGTGCAAATACATATTATAATACTTTAAATAATAATAAAACAGGAAATTTGAGTGTTTCAAATAATTTAAAAGAAATTAAAGCTGATTCATATTTATAAATTTTCGATTATAAAACTTATATTTTATTGTGTACAGTATACCGTGTAATGAATACTTTTTATTTTGTTGATGAATTTAAATTCATTAAAAATGATGCTTTCAAAAGAAATTCAATAAAATGAGGAACATAAAATTTTTGACCTACGCTATTTTATTACATAAAGATAGGTGCTAAAAAATTGAATAAAAATAGACAGTGAGTCTCATTTTTATATTTTTATGGTTAAAGCTACCGTTATAAAAATATTATGAGGGGTCATCCGAGGCCGGGGGCCTCGGGTCATCGCTTGCTTTTTTTTTTTTTTTTTACTGCACTACTTGTAAATAGAAATACCGATAGTTGGATAAAAAAAAAAGTATTTCTTTTTACCTCTTGTTCCTTGATATTTTTATATTATTAATTTTCAAACAACGTGCATATATAATCAAATAAAGCATATTATTATAATTTTTAGAATGCACTAAAATATAATGTCTTCTGTGTACTATTCATACAAATATTGTAAAAAATACTACGTACGGTTGAAATATCGTACCAGACCAGTGAATGAATTTTACAATATAGTACTATCCTATGTCAATTCATTATTTTTGAACATATATTCTGGCTATTTTGTTACTACAGTGTTTTGAAGTAAAAATTTATAGTTAAAAACACTCAACTTTTCTCTCTCTCTCTCTCTCACACTGTTTTCTCTAGTGCCTATTATACAAGAAGAAATGTACAGTACGCTGTTTTTTTAAGTTTTATTTTCTTGTATAACTGAATGGAATGTTAAAAATACTTTAAATTTTTTTTATCTCAATTCTTTCTCTCTCTCTCTTTCTTCTCTCTCTCTCTCTCTCTCTCTCTCTCTCTCTCTCTCTCTCTCTCTCTCTCTCTCTCTCTCTCTCGCTCGCTCTCTCCTATAAATTAAGAACAATAAGATATTTTTATAAAATTAAAATTATGTCAAATATGAAAAATTAAATACAAATTTATAACCAAATAATATAAGCCAATATTCTGATGCAACTTCTAAAAACGATATACAGCATTATAAAATAATAATAATAATGACGTATTTTAATTTTAAAATTAGGATTCTGACAAAAATTAAGTGATTATTTTGAAATGCAAGTGTTGATTGAATTTCTTCTATATTTTAGATATTACTTGCAAATATTAAACCCTAGATCTCTAATTTTATTAATAATTAACTTATAACTAAATTACTCTCATTTAAAAGCATATAGAAATGAATATTTTAACCAATATTTGATAAAAAAATGAAATCGAATAAAATTATAAATTCATATCTCATACCAGACTACTAAAATTTTAAAACGATAAAATATGTTATCAAATGCTTTTATTTATTTTCAAAAAAAAAAAAAAAAAAAAAAAAAGTTTTATCTCATGAAAGGCATTCTAAAAATTTATTTTACATTAAAAATACATGGCAATGAGATATATTGTGTAACATTGTAACAAATTTATCTTGTGTTTTTAAATGTATTGACATTTTTCTCTGTCACGTTCGATTTTTTTTTTAGATGTATTGATGAAAAGTAAAAAAAAAAATAACAACATTGTACAAAGAGTATTTTAAATGAATATTGCATAAAAATTTAATATTTTATCGTAGTTATATAACTCTTGATATTTTTTTATTCTAAACTATAAAAACATTTTATTCATGACTATTTATGTAATATTTATTAATAATTTAGTTACTATTATTAAAAATAATTAATAAGATCAAATGAATTGAACTGTGTTTCTACTTTTTATTCTTACACAAGTTCTTATGTTACTTTCTTTTTATATTTCTTATTAAATTTTTAATTATAAGATCTAATTATTATTAATTAACTTCTTTGGTTCTAATTTCACGTAGCTCTCATTCAGTGTTATTCCACTATTAATGTGACTCTTGATTCAGGAGGCGAGAGTTGTTTCAAAACTTTTATTTTGCTTTACGTTTGTAGTAATTTTATTTAATTTGTAAATCTCTCAACGCCTGCCTATCGTTTCTTTTAGAAATAAGACATTTTATTGACCCAATGGGTTGTTACAATAAGCTTTGGTCTATTCGATATTTAATATTTACAATTAATAATAATGATTAACGCATTTATAAACATTCAATTTTAAAATGATTTTTCAATAGTCTTATTTTACTTAAAGTCAACGAATGTTTCATGTATGATATTTTAAATTAGTCAGTAAAGTGTTACAAGTAAAGTAACGTGTATATTTCATCAATTTTATTTCACATTTTATTTTTTCATTTTATTTTTTATTTACCGAGCTGGTATGGCCGAGTGGTGAAGGCAGCTGACTCGCAACTCTGTACTCCTCGCCGAGTATAGGTTCGAGCCACTGCTGGGTGCGTACGTGAAGTGTGAAAGCACAACACGTTGCACGATGCATGTTTACATGCATTCCATGACGACGCACAGTATTCGGGAGGTGCATGATTGATGTGATTGCACCGACCAGCCTGCCTAGATGTTTCCACGGTTTCTCTAGACTGTCATGGCGAATGCCGGGCTGTGTACTTAGGCCGTGGCCGGCCCGTATGTGCTTTTCCATTTATTGGAAAGTCCTTACCTGTCGATAAGACAATGTCTTGACTGGGACTTGGATTGGTGTATAGCACGATAACACAATATGGCAAGCAAGAAAAAAAAATTAACATGGCAAAATGAAATTATGAAATTTATGCTTCATTTAAGTCTTCTTTGCAGCAAAACAGGAGCAACATTATTATTTTTATTTAAGGTAATACTTATGCCGTGTAAGATAGTTATTATGCTGTATTAAATAAATGTTAGTGGAAATGAGCTAGCATATTTATTACTTATGTATTTCTGTCAGTGAATTTTAATGTACTTCCAGTTAAATAATCGGGGATTCTCTCTCTCTCTCTCTCTCTCTCTCTCTCTCTCTCTCTCTCTCTCTCTCTCTCTCTCTCTCTCTCTCTCTCTCTTCTGCTTTCCCGATTTTAATTTCCAATTTCTACCCCTCTCCTGAACATATCCTAACATCCTTTAATGATTAACTCATTGCCGTTGGGCAAAAAGTTTGTTTTGACTTTTCTTTCCGTTTATATATATGTGTCTGTGTCGTTCTATAATAAGTGACTAAATTAAATATGAATAAAGTGAGTAAGAAAATATTGCCATTATACATTTATAGTTTTATTTATTTACATTAACTTATTTAATTATTTATCATTTCTCTTTTGAAAACGTTTTATAAAAAATTACTAATAATTTTGATATCATTAATATCATTTCATATTTTATATGTACTGTACTATGATATGACTTTTATTTTTGAAATTCAAAACTCAGTTGAATATTATCATGTAAATGCCTACAAATTACAAACGCGTATATGATTATAAATCTCGTATAAAAATGATAAAAAAAAAAAAAAAAAAAAAAAAAAAAATAGAATGATATATTGTGACATTTTAACTGTATAAATACAAAAAGAAACGGATACACTTTATATTAAAAAATTTTTACTTTAATAATGTGAAAAAAAAATTATCATAAAACAATATTTTTCAATCAATAATGTAACATGAACTTTAAAAAAGTTATTCAATAAATAATTTTTTTGAATATATTTCTCTCTCTCTCTCTCTCTCTCTCTCTCTCTCTCTCTCTCTCTATATATATATATATATATATATATATATATATATATATATATATATATATATATATATATATATATATATATATATATTTATATATTGTGGCTAAAAAAATAATATTATTTTTCATTCACTGTTTTATTATTATCATTGTTTTTCAATTCAAACTAACAAAAGTAACAATAGAACAAAGAAATAATATATAATATGTCATTTTTTTACGTTCTATAAATATTAAAGTGAACTGTTTTATTAATATAAAGTATAAATTATGTATCACATTTTTCCTTGTCTTTTCTATGTCTAATTTAAAATAATTATTATTATTTATATACAGAACTTTGTGGGTTTAATAATTAAGTGAATATATGAATTTGGTAATAAAAGTTTATTATATAATATGATGCTTCCTTCCTTCTTTCTTTTTACATTCTTTTGTTTTCTTTTGCTTTCTTTCTTCGTTCCCATCCCCTGTTTTTTTTTTGTTCCTGCTTTCTATTTTAGTTAGGAAAATTTCAAATTTGTTTGTGATAATTTTTTACCTAAATTATCCATAATTTTTATATCAACTTTAAAAAAAGCAAGAATTTATGAAAAATAATGATTCCTATACTATATAGTAATTAAAGAGACCTTTATATATAAAGAATGCGTGTGAAATTGATTTATATATTCTTTTTGCATAGGTTTCATAGACGTTATTGTAATTATTATATTTTTATATCAATAAAATTAGATCTGGAGCTCTAAATGTGAATGGTTGTGAAAATTCAAGAAGTTTTTTATATCACAAAAACTCACACACATCCAAAAATTAGAGTTTAAGAAACTTAAGATTAAAATTCAAAATTCAGGGTTTAAATTATTTTTTTCTCACCTCTTCTTTCAGCTTTAATATTTAAGCATAATGTGTATTTTAAAAGGCTTCTTCATTGTGTAATATTTGCATCGGGCAATAAATATTTTAAACTTAAATGCATTTTAAAGAAGATTGCATCAATTATTTTACATTTAAAAGCTGTGTGTGTAAATGAGCCTTCAAGATAGTTTTTACAGATTTTTTTTTTTTTTAATTTTCACAATTTAAAAATATTTTACTAAATTAAAGTAAAATATATAAAAAAAATATATAAAATGCACTGAAAAACCACATCATACTTTGACTAAATATGCAACAAAATCGTAATCATAATAATTTTTTTTAATGTAAATTATAAAATTTGTGTCATCATCCAAAAGAACAATAAAACTAAATAAAAACTATAAAAAATATTAACTTTTTTTTTCTTTTTTGAATGAACAACATATATTTTTAAAGCTCTATTATTATGCACATAAGAGTTGATTATGCATCAACGCGTTGTTGTTAATGTTTATTTAGGTTTTTATGTTATAACAAACAAAAAAATCTCTTGCTTTATCAGTTTGTTAAACATATTTATTTTTGGTGTTAGTTACATAAAATATAAAATGTCTACCATATAACCACGAACCAAGCGTATCATCATATTATAAAAAAACGTATACTGTTAAATATACATGAAAATAATATACTTTTAATAAACCACATTTACTACTCGATATTATATGCATCGTTATTATATAATTGATTAGTAGAATGAAAATCGATATGATATTGGTTTCATTAAAAAAATATATTTTTCTGTTAAATTAAATATATTTATTTAATATCACAATTTATATAGTTTTATCTTTTTTTTTTTTTTTTTTTTTTTTACTATTTTTTAATTTAATTTTAAATCACATCAAATGCATTGATATTTATGGATACAAAAAATTTGATGTCTATTAATTATTTTATTATATTATTTATCATACATAGTAATGTATTTATTAAAAGATATGAAATAATAAATGTTTGCGATAATGAGTATAAAAACTTGTGGTCAGCATTTTGTATAAACTGTCGCTATAATTTGTGTACCAGTATTTTCATATTTTGGTGTACATTATTACATAATTAAATGTTTATCATGGCTTTTTTTTATGCTAAGTTGCATAAATAATTTTCAACTAAATTAGTTTCGTTTATGGTTTTTAATATACTGTACAGTCGGTAAGATTAAAATATTGATTCTACTGCCTTTTTGTAGCAAAAGAAAATACACAAATAAAATATATAACAAAATAATATACTGTTTTTAAAGCAAATCGAAAGATAGGTAGTGTACCTAGAGAGAGAGAGAGAGAGAGAGAGAGAGAGAGAGAGAGAGAGAGAGAGAGAGAGAGAGAGAGAGAGAGAGAGAGAGAGAGAGAGAGAGAGAGAGAGCAAAGTGGATTATGAAAATTATTCTTTTCTTTTAAATTATTATTTTTTACATCATAAGTTTCTCCATTTGCGTAATAAAGATTTTCCATTCAAAGGCAATTTAGACTTAAATTTTTCATTTAAAACATTGTACGGTCATTGCAATAAAAAATGAAATTCTATTGGCATATAGGAATAACATGTATTTAGATAGAGTTTTGCGTCAACTGAAATCCATCTGATTGCATTGAATGGCCATAAGCCAATACAATTTCATTTTTTACTGCAATGATTGTACACACACTTATATAAATTTTAATTGACTTACAGCAGTTCTATGTATTTAAATGGGGCACTGTATAACTAAAATCTCAATATCAATAATTGCTATGACCATTCGGTAGTAGAGCAAAATTTTAGAGCACAGTGGCTGTACACCTTCATTTACGTAATATTTAAAAGAAGTAAAGGCTTTAATTTGTCTAATTATTTCTCTGTCTTTCTCTGTCTCTCTCTCGATCTCGCTCTCGCTCTCTCTCACCCACGTACTTCTTGATTCATTACGTTTTTTTTTTTTTTCGTTTTTTTTTTTTTTTTTTTGTTCATAAAATAAGTTTATTTCCTTAATATATTTTTCATGTTATTTTTAATTCTTATAAGTGTGTATGAAGTAACCTAAAAGGTATGTACAGGCTGTAACGTTGACATTTAACGTAGAACATATTTATACTTTTTTTTTTTTTTTTTTTTTTTTTTTTTTTTTTTTTTTTTTTTTGCAAGTTTTTGCACTTATCATGGTAAACAAACACAGACATTTGTAAATCAAATGAAAACATTTTTCTTAATGTTGACTTTATAAAACGTAAAGAGCAACTTGATGTAAAAAAAGAAAAAAAAACTTTTAAAATCACGTATGTTGTATTTTAAAGGTTAAATTATTTATTTATTATTTTACATGCACAGTGCAAGACATTACGTTGTTTTTAAATTTTTATTATTTGTATACATACATACTGATTGTTTCGATTTTTTTTTTTTTTTTTTTTTTTTTTTTTTCCTTTTTAAAAATTTTAAGTGCGTTCAAATTTCATTACTCAAAATTTTAAATATATTTTACAATTAGTAATTTTTAGGTTTGTGTTGTTTGTTTTTTGAGTTTATCATACTAGTAGAAAAGTCCTCTTCAATACTGAAGCCCAGACAAATATTGTACCTGCTTGAATCTAAATAAATAAAATCAAACTTCTTGAATTACTTGATGTTAAGTATCATATACATATATACAAAATTATTATTTATAATTTCTCATAATATTTAAGTTATATATATATATATATATATATATATATATATATATATATATATATATATATATATATATATATATATATATATATATATATATATAATACCTTCCCATTTGTAACGTACTTTGTGTAACCATACCAGATGATACAGTCACTAGTATAAGGGTTGTAACCGTATAGAGTATGCAAATATTTAATGTCCTTTTGCTATAGGGGTTTAGAGTAAAATAGCTTAAAGCTAAAGTAATGTATATAACATCCCTATACTGTGTAATAACTATACATAGTAGAATACTGTACTTCATAATATATAATATTATGAGTACCTGTCTTGGTGCTGCAGCTTTTGTAAAACTTTTTCTTTTTCTTTTTTTCTTTTTTTTTTTTTTTTTCTTACCATAAAGAGGAATAGTAAATTTTATACTCATTAAAATAGAATTTTTAATGTTTTTTTTTTATTCTGTGTGTGTGTTGTTTTTGTCTATTTTATTTCTCTCTCTCTCTCTCTCTCTCTCTCTCTCTCTCTCTCTCTCTCTCTCTCTCTCATTTTATGTTCCTTTATCTTTACCAGTCTATGTTTCACTTTAAAACCCAGTAAACAATGAGATTTTTGGTTTTGTTATGTATGGTATATTATATATATATATATGCATTAAACAATAACACTTTTAATTGTTAGAGGTTTTCGTATTATTACCCGCAATAATACTTAAAAAGCTGTACACTACAAAAAATAAATGTAAACGCACAAAATGTTGCTAATTTTGCTTTCTTTCACAATATACTAAAAAGCACAATGGTTTCTTTTACTTTTTGTGTATAATTGTTTGTGCTTTTATTTTGCGTGTATTTATTTATATATATAAAAAATATATATATATTTCGTGGGATTTTTTTTTTCTTTTAATATGTGCAACGTTTTATATTATGCTCGTTCATATTAGGCCAATACTTTCGTATATAATGTATGCTTCGTTTTTCAAAGAATATTTTATGAGAAAAAAATCGATACTTACTCAAAATTATACGAGAAATATATATATATATATATATATATATATATATATATATATATATATATATATATATATATATATATATATATATATATATATATATATATATATATATATATATATATACAAAGGATAAAAAGAAAAGAATATTATTCTCTTTTGTATTGTAAAGAAAAGAAACATTTCATAATCTGTATGTTTCTTATTATTATTATTTTTTTTTTTTTTTGAAGATTACTCTTATACTGTATATATGCGTAAAAGGAAAAAAAAAATTGAAAAATGACGCATTTTTGTAAGAGAAGATATAAAATTCCAATATAATATTTTGTTATGTTTTGTAAGACACACGCAGGGCATTATCTGATCTCTCTCTCTCTCTCTCTTTTTGCTGTTGTACTTGTAAAGTAATTAACAATAATTTAAAGTGAAGTTTAATTTAAAAATTAATTACAAAACTGCTTGTTACAAAAATATAATTAATAAATTTTTAATATTTTCATTTAAAATAAACTTTACCTAAGAGAATTAATTCTAACTTTCTGTTTTAATAGTCTTCAAAATAAAAATACATCTAAAAATATTTTAGCAAGTTTGCAAAGTATAATCTCTGCTTTTGATTTATGTATTAAGAACAAAGAGAATGAATTTTTTTTTCAATATCTTTGAAATGAAATTATTTTCTAACTTTTTTATCATTAAGGTGTCTAATATTTTATTCGAAACTCTCAAAGTGACCATCTGGATAGCGAGTGTGTGTGTGTGTAAGAGAGAAAGGCAGAGAGAGA
Source organism: Ecdyonurus torrentis (assembly GCA_949318235.1). NCBI lineage: Eukaryota > Metazoa > Arthropoda > Insecta > Ephemeroptera > Heptageniidae > Ecdyonurus > Ecdyonurus torrentis. The sequence continues at coordinate 17,927,574 of OX439136.1, forward strand.
GAGAGAGAGAGAAGGAAATTACAGTGAAAAGTAATGTCTTTTTAACTTAAAATAATCTCTTAAACATATTTTATCTTTTGTTTCTGACGTATATTTTCAAAATTTCTTTAATATGACATTTCAATAATTTCTTTTCATCTTTTATTGAAATTCCAAAGATACTATTTTTCAATCGTAAAATTCATGATATAGATGTAATAAAATAAATTTATATTAACATAATGAAATATTTCAAATGTCATAAACTTGTGTTATAATTTTAATATATTTTAATATTTGTAATATATTCTGACTTGACTTTTAAGATGTAATTTTAGTTCAATTGTGTATATTGAAATAAAGTTTTAATGAGGTCACATGTACTTGAATGTTTATATACCGAAATAACATCGTAAATATACTAACACGGGTAACGATAACAGCACAATAATTATGCTATATTGCCTGATTTTAATAATTCATGGCAATGTGCTATATTGAAGATTAACTAAATAGCATAAAAATTATGTTGTAAATTGTATAATTAATATTAGTGTCTTTTTTTTTTTTTTTTTTTTTTTAATTTGTGTATAAGTTTTACAGTATTTGACAAAGTACTATGTTTACTATTTTGTTTTGGTATCAGCAGTGAGGAAAAGTTAATTAATTTACAATTTTAATTATATAAACGAATTTTTTTCTCGCATTCTGTTTCATTCTCTCTCTCTCTATCTCTCTCTCTCTACCTTTACCTCACCTATTTTATTTCTGTAAAAGATAATATTTTGCTCTCTTTAACTTTTTATCGTAAAATATCCCTAAAATCTGAATATATAAAATAAAAAATAGTAAAATTTTCATCATTGAAAAGTTTATTAAAACTTCTCAAAGTTTTTTTATCGTCTTTCTGTTGCATTTCTTCGTATCAATTTATATGGGTGTATAATATCAGACAATTTAAACTAACAAGAAAGAAATTTTTTTTTTAACTTTTGTAACTTAAAACCATATGTTTAACTTTGAACTGTTAAACAAAAGTATTTTTCGTATCTATGCGGTTTTTCTTTGCCAAAAAAAAAAAAAAAAAAAAAAAAAAAAATCTATTTCATCTTTAATACTCTCTATATAAAAGTTTGTCTTCGACACGAGGTTAAAACTTTTATTATAACACCACTTTTTTATTATTATTTTACACTGTTTTTTTTTATATATATATCTGTATGTGAACTTTTTAGGAAAAAAACTGATTTTTTTTTCTCTCTCTTTTGTTATAGGTAAGAAAACTTGTTCCAATCCAATGTTATGAGAAGCGTGTTTGATAAGTGAACTGTGTAAGTACTTACTAAATTAGTATTGAAACTTAAAGGTATTAAAATCTGTTAATATTGATATTTCTACGATTTTTTTTTTTTTTTTTTTTTTTTTAATATTCATTTTTTCCTTTGAAAAATTAAGCTTTCAGTCTAAACCTGAATAGTGGTGTAAATGAATTATAAATCAAATTTGAAATTTGCTAATATTAGTAAATTTTGCCGTTTTCCTGGGGGCCGGGGGGGGGGGATGCTGTTTTTTTTTTTTTTTTTTTCAAATTATGTTATACAAATACAACATAATAGTTCTGAACTTTAACAGCCAATTTTTTTTTTTTTTTTTTTTTTTTTTTTTTGTTACGACAACGTTAACACGATTTGAGACTATTCATTTTAATGATCAATTTCCGATTTCTCCATTGACTTAGAGAAATACATTGATATATAGGTTAATTAAAACCAGTTAACGAATTGTATGCTTTGCAAATCTCAAAGTTGTTGGCTTGTATTTAACTGAATTTAGGCTTATGCATTAATTCCATATAACATCCGGCACAAAATTATCCACCAGACCATCGCTAAACAACTCTTATTTAGATCTCAATTATAGGCATGTAAATATTTTTTAAATAACCATAGCCATTTTACTATGAAGTAAATATTTGTAAACAAAAAACATTTTATATATTCTTTTATTAATATATATATATATATATATATATATATATATATATATATATATATATATATATATATATATATATATATATATATATATATATATATATATATATATATATATATATATATATATACAACAAAATCTTGAAAAATGTTCTGCAAGAAAAATGAATTACTCGACCACTAAAGTAAAGCATTTTTCTTTTTGAGTTTCTCCCCTATATTTTTTTTCTTCGTATGCATCGAAATAGAGAAACTGCATCATTTTGCACGCACTGGAGAAAAAGAAAAACTGAAAAACTTCTCTCCCGTGTTTTCATTTGTAACAAATGATTTTTGTTTCAAATAAATAACAATAGAATTTATGTTCCATAATCGCACGATTTATTTCGATTGTAATAAATTTATTTTGCTCTCTCTCTCTCTCTCTCTCTCTCTCTCTCTCGTTCTGTCATAATAAACATCAGTGTAGGGGAGTTAACGTAATTTCACTAATTATTTATAATAAACTTTTTAAATAAGTTTTTTTTTCTTGCATTCCAACCCTCAATTTGTATAACGAGAAAAAGTTATTAAAAATTCATTTCCAAAATTTTAATCGCATAGTCTGTAGTTTTCAGTATAAAAGGGGTAAAAAAAAAAAAAAAAGAAAAAAAAACTTGTTTGATAAAATATTTACTTTTTTTTAATTATCATATTATCATTATTTCCGTTTTTTTTTCTTTATTTATATATATTATATATATATATATATATATATATTATATATATATATATATATATATATATATATATATATATATATATATATATATATATATATAGGAATCTTTTCTTTCTGACTAACTTTAAAACTAAAAGATTTGAACATAGAGCTATTATATATCTTTGGATTTGAAACTGCTGAATGGAATACTTGGAAATACCAGCAACACTAATGCTTAAACATATGTTTATATATATTGGGGGCGGGGGGGGGGGGGGGGGGAGTTCGAACAAATTTTTTCTTCAACTTCTCAATAATAATTTATGATTGTTTTATTAGCTGTATAAATTAATTTAAAGAAAGAAACAAATCAATAGTTATATTTCCTTCAATAAAATGCAATTTTTATATATGTATGGTTTTTATTAGCATAAAATTCATCATTATAGTGTATAATAATAAAAATCTCAGAACCAATTTAATAAAGTTGACTTTTCCTATTTAATGAAATTTTTACGATGTATGAATAATATATATTATTTGTCTTATTGGAAGTAATAATGTAGATCCACATTTAATATTTGTGTAAGAATGGATATCGCCTCGTTACGTTTTCAAATATATACGATATGAAGAAAATGATATGAAATAAAATATAAAAAAATATTTTAGGGGAGTGTCGAAAAGGGTTTTAAAAATACTATAAAATTGAAACTTGGAGAGTTTAAGGGATTTTTTTTTCCTAAGAGAAAGAAATGAGAAAGAGAAGAGGATTGTGAAAAGGGTACAAAGCGGGTTGAGGAGAGAGTTGGTTGGGATAGGGTTAAGAAAAGGCAGTGACGTGAAAGCACGGAAAAGGCTGGGTTTTAATGTCTAGATATACCAAAATGTTAGAGTTGTACACTTTCGTAGAGATGTTAGCTTGTAAGAGAAACACACGCAGAGAGAGAGAGAGAGAGAGAGAGAGAGAGAGAGAGAGAGAGAGAGAGAGAGAGAGAGAGAGAGAGAGAGAAACAGAGAGTGGCTATTATTAAATGATGGTGTGACAACGCAATTGTATAAGAGTATGCATGAATGAGTAACTACATGGTATGTATCCCAAGAGATAAATACACTACATACAATATAATATGTAACTACTCTCTCTCTCTCTGTCTCTGTCTCTCTCTCTCTCTCTCTCTCTCTCTCTCTCTCTCTCTCTCTCTCTTATACTACTAGTCAAGAGAAGTAGAGAGAGAGAGAGATTACTAAATAAGTCAAAAAGGTTTATTTTTTGTCTCTAAAAACCATCCACTCAAATACTATAGTATATGTCACTTTTCTATATATAAAAATAGAGAGAGAGAGAGAGAGAGAGAGAGAGAGAGAGAGAGAGAGAGAGAGAGAGAGAGAGAGAGAGAGCAACAAAATTTGTCCTATAACTTTGTTTTATTATTTGTTCTTTTAGAAAATAAAAGTTTCAATCAAATATTGTCATATTAAGTTAAAAATCAAAAAAGTTTATAGAAAAATTATAGAAGTTGACACTTTTTATTTGACCGCAACTTTCCTTTTGTTTGTCTTTTTATATATTGTATAGACTACAAAGAAAGTATTATAAAAGAAATGTTATAAAATTATGTTTTACGACCTATTTATTCCATTTGTATAAAGTAACATACTATTTTATTGGTGTTCAATATGAGTTACTTTTACAGAGAGCAATTTTGTAATTATACCATACTAACTTTGAAGTTTACTCAATGTACATCGAATTTTCTACCACTTTAAATAATCCAGCAAACTTCCAAAATTATTTTTACAAGAAAAATACGTTTTTTTTTTTTTTTTTTTTTTTTTTTTCCAAGTAGGCAGTATAAAAATAAATAGTTTAAAATACTTATACTTGTTTTTTTTACTCTGAATTTTTTCTGTGCATAAATTTGGGCTTTTTTCTTACAGTTTTAAATTTTTAATTAAGTTGTACCTACTTTGTTTTTACGCAATAATTTGTAAAGAATTTTATAAAAAAACGTAAAAAAAAAAAAAAAAAGTTTATAGTATAAAGTCTTGAAACAAAGTTTTATGCTTTGTTTTTTTTTCTTCTCGATATTACATTGTGATAAGTGGGTATATAAATTTTTTAACTCTCTCTCTCTCTCTCTCTCTCTCTCTCTCTCTCTCTCTTCCATTTCTTCTTCTTTAATTTTTTCTTCTTCACTAAACAGAGGGTTAAATATTATTTAAATGTACTGTAAAAGTTTCATGTTAATGGAATTTAAAAACAATTTTACGAACATAATTTTAAAATTATATATACTTTGTTAAGCAACAGAAAGATGATAATTAAATTTCAATTATTTAGAGTATGTTTAAGAAGAACAAAAAATATTTTGAAAACGAACTTTTTTATTTTTTATTTTTTTATGAAAAATAACTGTACAATATTACTCCAAAATTTAAATTTGTAACATTAATTAATATTTTTAATTATAATTTTGAGAAGGTTTACTTATTTTTGTTATTGTTAAAGGAAATTTCTTTAATAATATATTGACTTTAAAAACACTCCCAGTTTGTTGATTAGTATTCTAATTTATACGGGTATATTTTTTGTTTTATTTTTTTCATAGGTTTAATGACTCAAAATTTAATTATCATGAAATGCTTGTAACCGTGGTGGTGACGTGTAACCAATCGAAAGTAAGTTAGAATAGGGGAGGTGGGAGGGGGCATATTTTTCTATCGTTTGGAACATATAGTTCAGTGGTTTGGAATTGTGGGGGATCATCCTACAAGTGATTTTTTTGCAGTCAGAACGGATATATTTAAATGATCTATACTTACTTTTTTTACAGTTATACTGCTTTATAGGCTGAATTTCACATATTGTAAGCTACTTAAAAAAATATAAATAAACAAAAATCTTGAAAAATATTCATGGTAAAAATAATTAATTAACATAAATAACATAAGATGATGAATTAACTATTTTCAGTCTGGCTTTAAGCAATTTCGATCACTTTCGCTTTAGTATTAACGTACTACGCATGCATAGTATACTTAGAAACGGAAGCGGATGTGAGCGAAATTGCTAAAAGTCAGCCTCAAAACAGTTTTCTTATTAGTTGATTGGATAATCAGACAAAATTAATAAAAATTATGTTTTGAAAATTTACTGTGAAAAGAGAAAATTGTCTTAGAAAATTAGGTAACATTCTCCTTTTTAGCCCCAAATACCTATATTATTAACTAGTACCTCCACTCACCCCCTCTCCAAGGTATGTATACGAACACCACTTTACACCATATTTAGTTTTTATATTACGTAAGAACGTGTTCTTAAAATAATCGATTTTCTCTTCATCCCCCTAGAGCAGATAAAGTTGTCACAAGCTTAAACTTCAATTTATAATTCACCATATTATATAATCCTATCACTCTCATGACTTGCAATGTATTTTTTTACATTAGAAAGTGAAACTTAAGTAAGTGTGATATATATATATATATATATATATATATATAAACGTTTCTTGAGGTATATATATATATATATATATATATATATATATATATATATATATATATATATATATATATATATTATATATATATATATATATATATATATATATATATATATATATATATATATATATATATATACCTCAAGAAACGTTTTTGACTTTTAAATATGTAAATATTTGATAAACCTTAAGTATATAAAATATTTAAACATTATAAGTGTTTAGGATTGTAAATAATCTAGTTTAAAACCAATTTTTTAAAGTAATTTCTTTATTATTTCTATACATTTGTTATATTGACTATATTTTTAAGTTACGCGGTCTTTGAAATATTGTAATCGTTATGAAATTTGTTTGTTTTTTATGGTAATTTTGTTCCTTCCAAAATGATATTTTACCCTATAGTTTACGTACATTATGGTTGTGAATAACAAAGAAATTGTTTTATATGATACAAGCATACAATGTGTGTTGTAAATTTTAAAGGCGTAGAACACCTTGAACAAAAAAAACTTGTCTAATATCCTAACATACCAAAAGAATCAACATTATTTTGCCCGGAATCATTAATTTCTAATTTATTTTCCATTCACAAAATGTCAGTTGCGGGTTTATTACGTCACAGCTCGCCTGTTTCTGCGCGCGTAGACCAGGCGAGCTGTGACGTAGTAAACCCGCAATTGGCATTTTGTGAATGGAAAATAAATTAGAAATCAATGACTCCGGCCAAATTAAAGATAATATTTAGGTATGTTAGGATATTAAGCAAGTTTTTTTGTTCAAGGTGTTCTACGCCTTTAAGGGCGATGAGCTAATAATGACAATTAGTTGATCAGAAAATTTACTATCGAGAGAGTGTGATTTTCATCATTGCAATTATTGTTTTACAAAGAGAAATTCAAATATATAAAATGATAAAAATTAAATATTACTATCCACTGCTCAATTTAAAATTATTAATCTTAATTTTGTCCCTATTTCTGAAGTTACCAATTCTTTTATTTTGATCCGTAGCTAACCCCCGTAAGTTGCAAACATTTAAACCTGGTTCAACCTCGGTTTAAGTATTGTTGGGCTTAAACCTGGTTTAACTTTCAAATCGGTAAGTTGCAAACCGCTTAAACCAGGTTTAAATTGTTGTAAATAAACTCGGTTTAAACCAGGTTTAAGCCGATTCTTGGTAAGTTGCAAACAAGTTAAACCAGGTTTAACTCGTCCAACAGTGAAAAAAGTTAAACCACCGAGCTCGACCGTTTAAGTTCGAGTTAACTACATTTTTGAGGTCTAAAGAGTATATTTTTCGAACATTTTTTTTTTTTTTTTTTAAGGGAGATATATTTTTTTTTTTTTGCCTTTTTTAACATTACTATTAGTATTATGTTGTTTCATTCATATATTATTTTGAATTATATTTTTTTCTGAAATTATTTTTAATTATAAAAATACGGTATAATAATATATTGCAAATAAATTATAGTATTAATTTATAGTGCTAAGGCAAAAATGTGAATGTGAACTCATGTAAATGAGATGTAAAATAATGTAGTTACAAAAATTGGTAGTTGGTACCAAGATAGATCAGTGTCTTTTTTAGAAGGTATGAAATAGTTTAATACTTAAACTACCCTCAAAGATTTTAAAAGGAGTGGCAAGTATCTGAAAATAAATTACGCTGTAATAGCTTTCATTATGGTTGTGGGCTAAACTGTCTGCGTTCTAAAGCCCAGAAACCCGGCTGAGCAACTGGAAATCTGTTTTTTTTTTTTTTTTTTTTTTTTTTTTTTGCAGCATATGGTAGAGTAGGTTGACCCGAGTTACCGAGACAATCAAGTCATCCGACCTGGGTACGCTGCTCATAGTGTAGGGGTTGAGAGAAAAATCAGTAAAATAATTGTAATAAAATAAAAGATTTGCGGTATTTACATCGCGGCCATAAGTTAAGACGCGTGTGTTTGATATGACAGCATGTTAAAATTTTATTTTATGAGCATTATGAAGCGTGCATAATAGTTTTCATTTTTAATAATTGGCTTGTTAGCTTGAAACCGAGGTACATTTTATTTCTTAGTGGCGGATTGCGAGGTCCAAGATTTCGAGATTATCTCGAAGGGCCGCGGCTAGAGAGGGCCGTCGGGCCGTCTTTGCAGCAACCGCACAAAAAAAAAAAAAAAAAAAAAAAAAAAAGAGCAAGAAGAAAATAACAGAAATTATTGAATTTTATGGATAGTTTAGAAATTGATATAACTATAATAAGATCTTATGGCGATGACTAATCCTACAATACCATGCTCTTGCGTCTTGTGCTTATTATATTTAGTATCATGCTTTGGATGAACTTTATCAAAACAAAATTCATATAAAGAAATATAATATTTTTATAAATGAAAATTTTCTATTCTTGCCCCCTTTTTTTTTTTTTTTTTTTTTTTCTTCTTACGTAAAATGATTGTAAAATTAGCATGCCACGCCTCCTTTTATTAAAATTTTTGCCTGCGGCGCGATTCTGGGGGGCTCCCAGACCCCCCCCAGTGGGTGTGGGCCGTCTCTTTAGGTATTGTCAAAGGGCCGTGGAGCCCCAGTTGGCCCCTGTATTTCATAATATGGTAGGATGTGTGGTAGGATGTGAGTGATGGTCATTCGACATGACATTATGGTCATATCGCGTAAAAAAAAAAAAAAAAAAAAAAAAATACATCACCCACGGGTGATTACAGGTGACCAACTATGTAGATGCCGTGCTATAGGCGTATTGCAGCAAATGGAGACTTGCAAAAATTGCTTTCGATTTGTTGTTTTTTATTACAGCGCTTCCAAATCTGTTATTTTATGTTAAAAAGAACCAAAGTAAATGAATTAGGCCATTATAGTTTGGCAATATCTTAAGTGGATCGCGAGCCTTGGCGGTGCAAACAGGTGAGATGTGCGCGAGTACTGCGCAGGTGTTGTCGGGACAGATAGGGCAAAAAAAAAAAAAAAAAAAATGCTGATTTCAGCCATCAAGATATTGATTCATAGGTAACTTGACGTGCCCGATATCGACAAACGATTGCCTAATTCATTTACTTTGGTTCTTTTTAACATAAAATGCCAAATTTGGAAGCGCTGTAATAAAAAAAAAAAAAAACTGAAGCAATTTTTGCAAATCTCCATTTGTTGAAAAACGCCTATAGCACAGCATCTAGTTGGTCATGCGTAACGCACGCAATTTTTAACTTTTACGCGATATACGACGCAGCAGCACCGCGGGTATGTAGAAAGACCATCACTCAACTCAACTTGGGTCGACACACCCTACCATATTATGAAATAAAATGCACCTCGATCTCAAGTGTTTACCCTGGCTTTAATGTGAAATTAAAATATAAATACATATCTTGATGTAAAAGTTCTATATAATGATCCTTAAAAAAATATACAGGGTGACCACAAAAATCGCTACGATTTCAAGATGCTATAAAATTAGAAATTATAATTTTTTTAAAGTTTTTTTTACATCAAATTGAAGCCTGAATTTACACATTTTTAAAACTAAAAGTAAAATTTTAATGCGTTGCTTATGGTTCTTTTGCGAGACGCCAAAAAGTAAAAAACGAGCCTGGTCCGAGAAAAATCACACTTCTGGGCACCAAATCCAGCTAAAAGAAATTATTTTTTAATTTCTTTTCATTTTTTTCCCCCCGCTTTTCTTCACACAACTTAAGCTATGGCTTCTCAACGTCAGCACCATTTAGAGCTCAGCACAAGTCGAGACGCTCCTCTAGATTGCGCCATACATTCTGCAACATATCGAGAGTGACAGAGTTGATCGCTTCTGTGATGCGCAGTTTGAGGTCCTGCCTGATGTTTCGCACTGGTGTTTTAAAAACAACATTTTTCACGTAGCCCCAAAGAAAGAAATTGGGAGGAGTAAGATCAGGAGATCTTGGTGCCCATACCAGGGGTCCATCGCGTCCCAACTACCTGTTTGGGAAGGTCTGGTTTAAGAAGTGTCTGACAGCCAGTGCCCAGTGAGCAGGGGCGCCATCCTGCTGGAAGATTAGGTCGTATAGTTCCACTCTTGCTGGGCTTGTAGTAACTGAGGTACGGCGTAATGCTCTAGCATGTCCAGATAAACTTCATACTTTCCACTTTGTTCATTGAAAATGAACGGGCCAATGATGCGGTCGTAAAGCACACCACACGTTAATTTTTGAACTGTCCCTCTCAAAAGTGCAGGAGCAATCAGGTCTCTATGTGCCCCAGAAACGCGCACATTTTGCAGAATGTAAGGCGCCAGCTGGAGGAACGTCTCGACTTGTGCGGAGCTCTAAATGGTGCTCACGTACGTTGAGAAGCCATAAGGTAAGTTGTGTGAAGAAAAAATAAAAAAAAAATAAAAAGAGATTAAAAAACAATTTCTTTTAGCTGGATTTGGTGCCCAGAAGTGTGATTTATTTTCGGACCAGGCTCGTCTTTTACTTTTTGGCGTCTCGCAAAAGAACCAAGCAATGCAACAAAATTTTATTTTTGGTTTTAAAAATGTGTAAATTCAGTCTTCAATTTGTTGTAATAACAGTATTAAAAATTTTAAAATTTCTAATTTTAATAGCATCTTAAAATTGTAGCAGTTTTTGTGGTCACCCTGTATATATTCCATAATGCCATAACACCCTGCGATGTTTTTTTTGTGTGAAATAAGGGATCCCTTCGAAGGGCGCATCAATTTTTTTTTCTTCTTCCAATTTTGACATCATAAAATTTTCAATCAAAAAAAGTACCATAAATAAATCAAATGGATTTTAATATGAGGTATATACTAATATATAAAATATATTGCAATATATCGTAAATATAGTTACGGAGAAAATCGAAAATTTAAAGAAGCAACCTGCAACGTTTTATAGTCACATAATTATGTTTTACGATTACGTGTTTACCAATTGGCGGTCGAATCTAACGATCTCTTGATTAAGTCGCGATGAATGACAAAACCTACTTTAATCCTATAAAAAAAAAAAAAAAAAAAAAAGATTTTTCTATGGTGATAGCTTTATATTTAACGTTGACCATGGCCGATGCATTAGGACATTCATGCTGTTTAGGATTTTTTTTTTTTTCAGTTTTTTCTACGTCTAGCTAATATTTACAAAAGAAGTATAACAATTTCGTGTTTGTTAAAAAAAGTTTTTCGTTGAATCTGTATATTATGTTTACGTCCCTTTGTGACAATAAAATTACTATACTAGATAAGGAATATAATTTTTTTTCTCCCTGTATTTAAAAATTATCGTTTTCCCGCTGTACACGCTGTCATATGGATAATACAAGGAATCACGACCTTAAAAAAAAAAAAAAAAAAAACTTAAATTATTTTACGGATATGAAACCTTTACCAGTATAGGTCAAACGACGGACCTCGACTGCCCGCGAGTGACCAGACGCTAACTCGCAACCTGCTGGACCAAAGTATGATTTCTCGAACATGGATCTAAATATTTTTCATTATTAAAAATCATGGTAAAGGTTTTATTTCCGCAAAAAAAATATATATAGGATTTTTTTTTTCATGCGGTTGCTTGTATTCTCCATATGACAGCGTGTACAGCGGGAAAACGATAATTTTTAAATAATGGAAAAATTCACATTCCTTAATTATCTCCTATTTAATTGTCACAAAGGATGGTAAAAATAAAATATATTATACACAAAACAAAAGTAAATTTTAAAAGAAAAATATACTGTAAAATTATTTTGCAAAATATTAAATAAACATGGAGAAAAATGTAAAAATCGCAATGCAATTCCTAAGCATTAGGTCACCACAGCCGCAACATAAAAACGTATATCTACAAGCTATCTCGGGAACTAGTAGAGATAAAGTAGCAAATCTGGTATTCTTTCTAATTTTTTTCATAAAAAAAAAAAAAAAAAAAAAAAAAAATCAGATTGGCGTTATGGTTTTATTGCGCTATCTCAATTAGGGAGAAAGCTGAAAAACCAGCTTACCGAGGGTCAAATGAGACAGAAGTAACAGCAATGACAAATTTCACTTCTTGCAACTTCTCACTTTTTTACTAGTTATTCCATCGAAATGAGACTTTTACCATTATTTCTAACTTAGAAAAATATTTAGATTGATATGCGGGTGTCCACGCTTTGCTCCACTAGAACAAGAGATAGCGCTAAGCACCCCGCCGAAGCCACCCACTGCGGACACAAAGAGGTCCTGCGCGCTATCTCGTTGTAGTGGAGCAAAGTGTGGACACCCCCACATATCAATCTCAATATTAATAAAAGTTAGAAATGATGATAAAAGTCTCATTTCGATGGAATAACTAGTAAAAAAGTGAGAAGTTGCAAGAAGTGAAATTTATCATTGCTGTTACTTCGGTCCCATTTAACCCTCGGTAAGCTGTTTTTTCAGCTTTTTCCCTAATTGAGATAGCGCAATAAAACCAACGCCAAACTGATTTTTTTGTGAAAAAAATTAGAATGAACACCAGATTTGCTACTTTATCTCTATTAGTTCCCGAGATGGCTTGTAAAAAATCTCCACCAACAGTGACCAAAATGCACAAATATAGTATTTTTAAAATACTCATATTACGCACAAATATTAAACTTTCCTTTATAAATCATATATTTATCGCTTCCTTATTAAATTTTCTTTATTTTCATGCAAAAATATATAATTTTTCGTTTGTATTTAGTTTCAAACACGCGAGATAAGAAGCATCTTCTTTCCCATATTTAAGAATTTTCAAATATTCGCTCAACAGACAAAAAAGTTAAACCTGGTTTAACTTCGTTGCAACTTACCAAAAGTGCAAAATTAACTCGAGTTAAGTCGTTAAACCAGGTTTAGTTAAACCGAGTTTAAACCATTGTTGCAACTTACGGCCCTAAGACATTAAGACCAAATTTGATAGCAACTACATTTATAAAGTTTTTGAATGTCAGAACCAGGCCAGAACCTCTTTCCTCCCAATTAATATATTTTTTTAATGATAAATTGTTTTTAACATAGTAATTTATTTCTGAATTTCTTAAACTTTTTATAATATTAATTTTATTTTCAAACATATATTAATTAAACAAAGTCATAATTTCGACACATCAGTTGTATTTAAATGTATTGCTTAATTATTAATATTACTGTATATTTAAATTATATAGTTAAAAAAAATAAACATTCAAAACTTTTAAGATGCAAAACTGTAAAAAGAAGTTAAAAGCTTTAAAACTATGGAATAAAATATTCATATAAACATACAAAATATTTATGTGGTACAAACATTTAACTTTAAAATTAAATTAAGATCTCTCTCTCTCTCTCTCTCTCTCTCTCTCTCTCTCTCTCTCTCTCTCTCTCTATCAAAATTCAAATATCTTTCGAAAGCGATACCGAAACCTAAAAAAAAAAAAAAAAAAAAAAGAGTTTGAGTTGACAAGGAAATTGAGATGAGAGATACGATACAAAGAGAGAGAGACAGAGACAGAGAGAGAGAGAGAGAGAGAGAGAGAGATGAGTTACATGACTTGTACAGTACTACCCGTATATAATTCCTTTTTACTGAAAAAAAAAGGAAGAAGAAGAGGGTTTGTCTCTTTCACTCCCTTGTACATAAAATGGTTTTCAGTTCAATAAAATATCTCATTTTATAGACCATTGGCTACTAAACCATAAAAATTTTCTTATATACTAAAATAAAATTTATCACGTTTTTAAAATATTTTTTTTATATTTATTTTTTACAAATGATATTTTATGTAATATTATTACATAGGGTAATAATAAAAAATTATAATGATGTTTCTCATTTTTTTTCCCAATTATTTTAATTGATTTTTTTATGACTTTAATATACATGAATTTTATATTTTCATTATAAAATATAATTAACTTTTTTTCTGTCTATGAAACTTTTTAATTTAGTTTTAATTGAGTGATGGGCTTCAATTATAATAATATACATTAACTTAATTTACCAGACTTAATTTTGGACGACCATACTGTTGATTTTTATTGTTATTATTTTAAGTCAAAACTTTTCCATAAAAACAAAGACTCAAATCATGTATAATAATAACTGCAAGTTATTTAAGCTGTTTTTCAATTAGTTCATGATGATATTCATAAAATCGTTTTAGTTCAGTACTGTTGCTGCCTTTTAACCCTCGGCATGGGTTGATCAAAAGAGCAAAAAAAATAAATAAATACTCATATTTATGTGCTTTTTTAGTAGAAATTTTTGAGGGAGAGAGAGAGAGAGAGAGAGAGAGAGAGAGAGAGAGAGAGAGAGAGAGAGAGAGAGAGAGAGAGAGAGAGAGAGAGAGAGAGAGAGAGAGAGAGAGAGAAAAGGAAACCAATTTTTCTTGTTTTTAATGTTTGACACCCATTTTCTTCTGTTAAAAATTACCAGCACGAAACTTTCCAGTAGAATTACTTCAATATGGTTTGCTATAGAGGCTTTTTTTAATCCTATACCCGGACACTTTTGACCTCCTAATTTCAGATTTAGCAGCCTTTATTGTCTTTCAATATAACCATTGTTATCATCTTATGTAACAAGTAACAATACATTTATTTAACATGACATATTACATTTATTATTATTATTATTATTGTTATAATGCTTTCCTGGAATAAATAAATATGCATGCATACAGACAAATTTAGAAATGCACGAGTAAAGGCAGCTAAAAGAATAGACCAGAAGAAAACATAATTATTTATATAACAAAACACTTGATGGGACTTACATAAATAACTAGTTTGTCTCAAAACCCAACTGTAGCTCCGTAGCAGTGATAACAATATTTCGATTTATGCAACCCGCACAACTTTTTTTTTTCTTTTTACTAATTTTTGCATGTTTCTGACGTCAGAAACATTAATAGTCACGCAAATTGCATACTTTACAGTATTTTTATGCTCTCTCGTGGAACTACATTTACATTCCGGTAAAAAATCAGTTTTGAAGACCCCATTTCGTGTTTATTCATTAAAAAGCACATGTTGTTTTATGTGGTCTATCTATGGCTGTCAGAAAAATATTATTCCTTGAACACTTTTTACAAATACGATAATCTCAAAGTTACTTCATGGCTATGAACAATAGTTTAGTACAAGTTATGTATATTATTCGTAAAACTAAAAAAGAAATCAATATCACTTTGAAATTTTATGCATTATAAAATTATAATGGTTTGCTTCAAAACAGTTATCTCATAATTTTAAAACATTTTTCTTTGCTTTTGAGTTCTAAACCTTAAACAACAACAATTTTCCACGTGATAAGAAAAAAAAAAAAAAAAAAAAAAAAGGTTACAGCAAAATGTCAATACTTTTTTTTTTCCCCTCTGTAAAATAAGTTAATAAAAATGTTTTTTATTCACTTTTTCTTTTCATAATGTAAAAATAGTTGGAAGTTTTTGTATGTATATTACGACAGTTATAGTGGCATTTATATTCATGTATAATAAGTTGACTACTGAGGTTGCTTCAATGTGCGAAAATATTTTATGCAGTATATATACATACATACATGTATATGTAATGTATATATGTATAAGAGGTTACGTAGTACGTAATGCAAACATAACATGCAAGCCTGGGAAAATCTACTCCTATAAAACTTTCTTACTTCTTACGTCATAGACAAAAGAATGTACAGGTATAGGGATGTAAAACTTTATTCCATTCATTAATACTTTTTTATATAGTATTTTTATTAAAAAAATTTATTATATATTTTTATTGGCTCATAGCTATATACAATGCAATCAGATGGAGATTTAACTTGATGCAAAACTCCATTTAAATACATTTTATTTCCATATGTCAATAGAAATCATTTTTTAGTAAAAATACTGTACAAAAATAAATATGTAATAATAAATAAATAATCGTATTTATTAAAAAAAAAAAAAAAAAAAAAACATAAAGGAAAATACAATTTTTTTTGAAAGGGCGAGGTTTAAGCCTGACTAAGTTATATTATGGACCATTTTAAGCACAATTTGTTCATGCAGCATAATCTATGCTATATTTTTTATGGTACATAGCATAAATATTATGTTGTATAGCATAAAAATGTTATTCATTATGCTATCAATGTTGCCATAATGACATGAATGCAGCATAAATTACGTAATTTATTCTTTCCTTGTATGTTAGTATTATACGTAATAGTCTGCATCGTATTGCCATAGAAGGCAATATAGTAATGTTTTCTTATCACAAAGTCCCCCACGCGCGTGGACCAGTAAGCTGTGACGTCATAAACCCGCATCTGCCGTTTCGTAAATAAAAAATAAATTAGAAATCAATGACTCCAGCAAAATCAACGTTGATATTTAGGTATGTTAGGATATTATAGGCAAGTTTCTTTTATCAAGGTGTTCTACGCCTTTAAAATAGAAAAACTAGCTACGATTGCTTCTGTCTCCTCTACTTTCTGTGTCATTATTTCAACTTAGCACAACAAACATACATTTATATATAGTATTTACATATAATACCCAAAAGCTACTGCATTACTTTATACGTTACGTAAATCTATGATAAGAGAAGTTATTGTTGTTGTGCTAACTTGAAATTCACTGTGACATTTTATTGTTTGTATGTATAATTAACGTGCAGATATATAGAAAGATAGACTATAAATAGACTTGAATAATTAATAACATTCCTTTTAGCACTATGTTACTATTTTACAATGAATTACATTAAAATTCTGGTCAGAGATGGTGACGTATAACGAATCAGATACGAGTGGGGAAAAATGATAGTATGATACCCCTATATTTTTCTAGTTGTTTTAATATTCTAGCATCACCTTTGTTTTGTTTAAAAACAAAAACTGATTTAAGAAAATTACTGGAAGCAAAAAGAGGTAATTAAAGTACAACAACTGTAGTCACGCTTTTCCATGTTTTAAGTCAGTAAAAAAATAGTCTGAAATATCCACCGGTAAAAAATTAACGATTTCGTTGGTGCTCTCTTGCTAACACTATTATTTTTTGAAATTAATGTATATTATAGAAAAATTAGAAGTACATAATATTTAAAAATGTATTAATTTCATTCGCGATGTTTCAAAATTCCGAAAAATTATAATAATCCATTTTAGTAACATATTAAATATTGTTCGTTCTTAGCGTAAATCCTAGTAAAGGGCAAGTACTTTTATTAATTATCCTACATGGATTTATTTGTCAAAATTTTGGACTCATGCACTGTAATATTTTAAATCCAGTTTGTATGAAATGTGTTTTCTTAGAAAAACCTGCACTATATTTTATATATAAAGTTTATATATTTTATTATATATAAACTTAATTTGGATACCTACTATACAACTCATGTGTTTTTAATTGAACTAGTAAATGGATTTACAAAGAAAGCATGCTAAATAATTCATTTTTCTGTTTATCCAAGAAACCAAAATATAATTAACAATTAACTTTACCTCTCTCTTTCTCTCTCTCTCTTTTTCTAAAAAATCCCATTGTTTCTATAACATAGTATAAATAATACATTTTTCTTCAATATTAAATTAATTTTACCGTATATTCCACGTCCAATTTCTTTCTTTTACAATTTTTTTTTATACCACTCTTCTCTGTTGTGAAATGGATCTTGCATTTTGGCGGTGACATAAAAATAAAAATAACAAAGTTTTTAAATTGTGAAAGAAAAAAATAATATTATATCATATATATACGAATACACCTTTATATAACTTTAAACTAATTTAAAACTTTTTTTATAGTATTGTTATATGTATCTCGTTTCTTAAAAATTTTAAAATAGAATTTTATGTTTTTTTGTTTCGTTATATGATATTTTTTGTTAGGTATGTAAATTTTTTATTATGCATAAGTAATAAGTAAGCGAAGAAAGAAAGAAAAATTCCGTAATTTGGCTCTATATATATATATATATATATATATATATATATATATATATATATATATATATATATATATATATATATATATATATAATATATACTTTTTATATCACAAGACTTCAGTGTACAGAATAAAGAAAAATCGCGTAGTAAAACAATAAAAATTGTTTAAAACAAAATAAAACAAATAACAAAATCACAAATTTAATAAGTACTCATACTATTTATGACATGTATACATACGTAAAGTAAACCTGCACAAATTAGACGAGTTAACTATAAAAATATTTTGATTTTTGGTATTTAAAGAAAGAAATTTTTTTATTTAAACATATTTAAAGATGAACAGGAGGAGTAAAAAAATAATAATAAGGCTGAATTTGACTCGCAAATGCTGCAGAGTGTTATTTTTTTATTTATTTTGTTTTTCCCAATACTATCGTCGAGGGTTGATAAAAAAATCAAATATAAAAATGTTATGATAATATAATTATATGGACATTTGTTGTCATATAAGTACACTGAATCACTGTTGGGAGAGGGAGAGAGAGAGAGAGAGAGAGAGAGAGAGAGAGAGAGAGAGAGAGAGAGAGAGAGAGAGAGAGAGAGAGAGAGAGTTGCATACTAACATTGGAAATAATATTTTTATTGACTTTGAGTAATAGAATAAAAAATCTCTCTCTCTCTCTCTCTCCCTCTTTCTTTCTGTGTTATATATTTTCATCTATTCACAATAACAAATTATCATATAAATAAAAGTAATATTAAAATACACAACACATATTATTATAATACAAACAATAATATTTCTATCACGTATCCAATGAAAAAAGTTCTCAATAAAGAGACAGAGCATATTTATGTATTAAAAAATAATTAAAATGTAGATTTATTTTTTTATATAATATAAAATATTGAATATTTACATAAAAATAATATAATGATAATATAATAATATTCATAGCACTAGTCGTGCTTTGAATGCATTTTATGTGATTTAATATCCGTGGCGATTGACCTAGTATTAGAGTAGGTGTCAACATTATACTTTGTAAACCAAAGTTAATTTTTATAAAGTAGGTAATGCAAATTAAACTTTGTGGGCTGTGTGCCATTCTCTCTCTCTCTCTCTCTCTCTCTCTCTCTCTCTCTCTCTCTCTCTCTCTCGCTTTATATCCTTGAATTTAGAAAAAACAGAAAACATTATCTTGTTCAGGCATTTTGCCATTTCTGTCTTGCAATAAATTTGTGTCGCAAATTTGTAATTTTGGTTACATTTAGAGTACTCAGAACCAATTTATTTCAGGTTGCATAGAATAATTTTTCTTGCTGCGTATTCTTAAAGATCTTGATTTTTATTATTTTAATATATTTTTCAGGCTACTATTTATTTTAAATTTCTTTAAGCGAATTTTGTTACTCTTTAAATAGAGCTATAAGAAGTGGCAAACAAATTGTATTATTGTTTCAAGTTTTAAAAAAAAATAATAATAATAAAAAGAAAAAAACAATTGAAAACAAATTTTGTTTTAGATATTTCATTAAAGTCATGACGCAACTTATAACCTTTTATGCAATAATGAATAATAACATAGATCAGTGTTAATAACTATAATTTTACTCCACTTTACAATGCAGCAATAATTAATAATGAAAAATTATTAAATTTGGGGAGGGGTATGAAAGTAAAAATCATACTCACTCGATTAATGTTTGATTTTGTAATTTTTGAGTTCATTAATAAAGTATTTTTAATTAATTTTTCAAAATCATGATATGACGTCATGATTCGTAACTTTTGCGTACACAATCATGCAAAAGTTATTGACAGTGACGTCATACCGATTGAAGATGATCCCCACTTTCAGAATATGTCATTTAAAAAAAATATACGTCTTTATCTTCATTATTAATAATTTTTAAGCCCCAATACATTCTTATACCAAAAATAAAATGCAAACATTAAATTTATAATAAAAACATTGTATGAAAATGTATTATTACCTGTGTATTTAACACTGCATCATGCAGGTTATTATTATTATTATTTTAGAAATCAAATGCACATGTTTTGTTTTGTAATAAATATCGGCTGGTGTTTATTACTGGTATATTGTTACTGAATGTTTTATTTGCTAGGATGATGATGATTTTATATATAATAATAATAATGAACCTCGCTTCTGCTATTATGTATATAAATAACAATATTAGCTTTCTCTCTCTCTCTCTCTCTCTCTCTCTCTCTCTCTCTCTCTCTCTCTCTCTCTCTCTCTCTCTCTCTCTCTCTCTCTCTCTCTCTCTCTCTCACTCCCATATACAGTATACTCTGGTTTTACTACTGTTGATTTAGGTACCAATTTTATACTATATGAACATTAAATATATACGTATATTCTGTTGTTAAATTATATAATACACCTATACAGTGTTTTAGTATAAAAATTAATTAAAAAAGGTTGTATTATGTATATAAAAGTTTACGTATAATGGAAAGTTTTTTTTTATTATTATTATTATTTGATCGTTTTTTGTTTTATATTGAACTATTTTTATTTTAGGTTTGTTATATATTGATATACACAAAATGTTCAAAACAATATTGGTTTTAATATACCTTTATTGATTACGTAAGTTTATTACTCTAGTTAACGTACACCAAGAAAACATTTTCGACTTGACTATGATTTTCTAATTTTAAGAGGTACTAGCTAAAAAAAAAAAAAAAAAAAAAAAAAAAAAAACTTTGTAATGATAAATCATGAGATGGAACTATTGTGTCCCTTAACCCTTCAGTACTTTCACTAATTGGGGAGAAAACTTGTAAACTATTCAATCCGTGCTACAATTTCTATTGTAGACCCGGAATTCATGACGTCATGAATTCCTTAAGTTGTCAACTTTAGAGTCTTTTTAACCTTATTTTGTGAGGGTAAATATAATAATAAATGGTTTTTATTAGAGGCCAAAAAATTTACAAAAACCACTTACATGGTCCTCTGACTTTCTTTAAAATGCAATAGTCAGAGTATTTCTTCATTGTATTTAAATATATTATATATAATTATTAAAGAAAAATCACAGTAATATATTCTGAAATACAGATAAAAATGGGTTAAGTTAAGGGATATTATATGTTTATGAATGATGGTCCTATTTCATGAATTTTATGTTTTTGATTTAATTTTTTAAGGCAAATATTCCTTTAATTCTAATGAACAAAGCAGACAAAGGTTAATATTATAATAATGACAACTATACATAGGAAGCTAATATTATACAATATATAGGTAGATAACATAAACAAAAACTTAACACAACGAAGATATTAATGCTGTTCGGAAACCCTGTTCTCTGCTCCTAAAATGACGATCAACTTGGGTTATTCAATTGAAATGCGCATTTATATATATATATATATATGAGAGACTTTGAACTTCGAGCGAGGATTCATATGAAACAAATAAATTTTGTCTTACCTTTAAGACGTGGACTATAACTCTCGCTGATTTAATAATTAACACATATGTTAAATAGTTCACAACACACTATACACATTAAAAGTTCAAGTTCATAAAATTAAAATGTCAATATAGCTATATATATATATATATATATATATATATATATATATATATATATATATATATATATATATATATATATATATATATATATATATATATATATATATATATATATATATATATATATATATATATATATATATATATATATATAGCAAGAAAACAGGGTTTACGAACAACACTGTATTCTATTTTTAAGTCTTTGGCACATTTTGTTTTAAATTTAAAGTATCTGATATTATGGATATTATACTTAAAATATGCATGGCAAATTTATGTTGTATAAAATATAATGCAATTTAATAGCAGTGAAAAATGCAATTTGGAGAACGACGTAAATGTTTTACTATACTTCTAGAAATTTCTAGAAAGGAAAACATAAATCACTATATAATAAAACAATAGGAGCAAAAAGAAAATTATCTTTTAACAGATTTGTAAAGAGATTCTATTTAAAAGAAAAAAAAAATCTTGAATTGTCAGTACACTCAATTTCACATTTCTTAACACATTTATTTCTTCTTTCTTTTGCTCAATTACATTCTTATATAGAAATGTTCCCATGAAATGTAAAAATGAACATTTCTTTGTGTGTTAGTGTGTGTGTGTATGTAAGGAAATAAAATAAAGAAAAAAGTGCTGAAGTGCTCTTACTCCATGAAAAATGATTATTGCGACCGCTGTCCATTTCTCTCGTTACAAAATTGGAAGTACGTGAACTGTAGAAAATGTACCAAGTGAACGTAGATTTAAAACATCTTATTCCGTTTTTTTTTTTTTTTTTTTTTTTTTGCTGTTTTTTTTTTTTTTTTTTTGCTGTTTTTTTTTATATCTTCAACAATGAACAAATGTCAGTCTTACGTAGCAGGTAGATTTTTAATGAAAAACTTTTATTGTCATCCAAGAATGGCTAAAGAACAACGAAATTTTTATATATTATATAAATATGAAATGAAATTATTTTAAAATATTAATAATTATAAAAATTCTTGACACTATCTTTTAGACGCATTCAATTTTAAGCTATTGTTTTCAATAAAGCAAAAAAAAATATTTTGCCTCGCCCTAAATACGCCTAAAATAAAAATGTTTACAAATGAGAGTTAATTAAAAGAGTTACAATACTGTTTATACTTATTTTTAGAACAATCAATTAACAGTAATGTTCGTATAATTGTATATAGGTAAAAATTATTGTTAAATTTTGCACCAAACAACAAGCTATAATTTAAACATAATTTCCAACAAAAGGTAACGTCTTTGAATTTTAAACGAAGTCTACTTTTTTTTTTTTTTTTTTTTTTTTACTATTATTATGTTCAGCGCATTCAGGGACAGGAGTGGGGATTTACATATACCTGATATTTGAATCCATATTCACTCTTGAATATTTTATGAAATGTATATTTGAGTCTCGTCATATCAATAAAGCGAACTTTATAGTTTTGTATCGGAACTTTGAAGTATCAAATTATTTTAGCAACACACTTCTCTCTCTCTCTCTCTCTCTCTCTCTCTCTCTCTCTCTCTCTCTCTCTGTCTCTCTCTCTCTCTCTCTCTCAGCACTCCACTCACTTCCTTTCCTTTTTTTAATAAATTTGTCTAGTATCTCAAAAGTTTTTTTTTTTTTTTTTTTTTTTTTTTTAGCTTGATGCGTATCTTCAGCCAACGTAGCTTAATTCCAGATAAAAACAATCGTCAACTAACAGTTCACAAAGAGACTTTTTTTCTTCTACTTTCTTCTTTTTAGATTAATTTAAAGGAGGAAAATGTACTGACGACTAAAACCTTTTTGTTTTTTCTTTCTGTACTTTCAAGCTAGTAGTTTATATTATACAGTACATGCGTGTATTTTTCACAGACCTTTCATCTCGCATTTTTATAAAGAGAAGTCTTGCGTATTTTATCTTTTCTTTTTTCAGCCTTGTGCATTTTGAGAGGGTGCTCTCTCTCTCTCTCTCTATCTCTCTCTCTCTCTCTCTCTCTCTCTCTCTCTCTCTCTCTCTCTCTCTTTGAGTGTGTGTTTTACTTACATGAAAGTCCAATATCTTTTTATATTCACCCCATTTTTTTAATTTTTGTGATCTGCAGCCACCTTTCACTTTACACGGGTTTCTTTTCTTTTTATTCTTAAACATGAAGCTTTATTTTAATGTTTTTCTCTTGTATTCTTGTTTTACAAGCGTCTATACTTTTATTTTTCCTTTTTGTTTGTATTTCTCTTAGCAATAAAATAAAAAATATATAATATTCTCTGTCCATCCTTTG
This sequence comes from Ecdyonurus torrentis, assembly GCA_949318235.1. Lineage (NCBI taxonomy): Eukaryota > Metazoa > Arthropoda > Insecta > Ephemeroptera > Heptageniidae > Ecdyonurus > Ecdyonurus torrentis. The sequence goes on from OX439136.1 coordinate 17,951,511, forward strand.
GGTATAATATGGTATTAAAAGTGTATTTTCATGTATTATTTTGTATGTTTTGTTGCATCTATTTAGGGGAAATATATATAATTAATTATAATATCTTATTTTGATTCCTCTATATTGTTAGTATTAACAAGTTGTTGTTTTTTTTTTTGTTTTTTTTTTTTTTAGTTTTATGATACAATTTAATTTTGCAGTGTAAACATTTAAATCAATAAATAAACTCCATTTCTTATTGAATTATTATAATGGGAAAGTTATAATAGAAACTAACATCTGAAACAAATAAAAAAGTTGAATAAAGATCAACAACTTTTAATTCCATTATGACAAGAAGGATTTGGGGGAGGGGGGGGGAGTCCTCAGCTTAATTTTTGCACAATTTTAATGTTATGAACATCAAAACGCTAACATATCTGTTGCTATTAATTTTACATTGCGAATAACATCATACTTTTTGCGGACAAGTATTTTAAAACTTTTTATTTTTTTATTTTTATTTATTTATTTTTTTTTTTTTACCATTTCATATAATGGTAGTTAAAAAAAAAATAACCCAATATTTGTTTAATAATTTTCAAATCTCTTTAAAAAAAAAAAATCTCAATAAAGTATATTTACAGAATATTTTACTGTTATTTCTACTTATGCATAATGTTTTATTCACAATAATACACTTTGAAATTGTAAACATAAAAGTTTTGGTTGAAATTTTTGGAAGGTAATACACTCAACATTACATACAAGCGTTCTGTTGCGTCTTCTTGGTATTATAGTAGTGCGGTTGTCGTCATGCTTTTGTTTTATTGTCAAGATGATGGTGGACAAAAAAAAAGAAAAAAGAGAGAGAGAGAGAGAGAGAGAGAGAGAGAGAGAGAGAGAAATCTCTTTGCTTTATAATATGTGCTTTCATTTTGTAACTCTGTACCATTTCCTTTTTCCTTTCTCTCTCTCTCTCTCTCTCTCTCTCTCTCTCTCTCTCATTCCCTTTTTACTTCAAGTTTGTGATTTTCATATAGCAGAACAAAATGAATATTCTACTTTATTTTAAATAATTTTATGTAAGTTAAGTTTAAAGAAGAAAAAAAAAAGTAAATTTCTGTCTCACTTTATTATCATATTGTGTAACTATATTCATAAATAATGGGAAAAAATGGAGCTTCAAAGAAATTAACTATTATTCTTTTTTTTTTTTTTTTAAGAAAACCCACATTAAATTCTCATTTTCAGAATACAATTAAATTATTGTACTTTAATAATAATGATGTTCGTAAACCCCTTTTCTGTTACTAAAATGACGAGTAACTATGGTTAATCAAGTTGAATGTGTATTTTTTGGTGCAAGAAAACAGGGTTTATGAACAACACTATTGTTAGTCTTTTAAAATGATGGATTTTCTGTTTTGATTATAATTGTTGCAGTACATGAGTGTGTGGTTGTGTGTGTGTATATATATATATATATATATATATATATATATATATATATATATATATATATATATATATATATATATATATATATATACACACACACACACACACACAGTATCATAAAATTAAAGGGTTTAAAAATATATATTTTTGCTTTAATACATAGAAATTTTTATTTACTATATGGATTTTGACCTAAATAATTAATATTTTAAAACTAGAGCAAAAAAAAAAAAAAAAAAAAAAAATGCTAGTGAAATAAAAAAATATATTTATAAATAGAACTTTTTAATTCATTATACTTAAGATATCAGAGGTAAGGAAGGTCTTTTTATTATTTTATTTAATGATGTACTAATAAGCATTATTACTTGCTACCTTACTTTTCTTTTGTTTGCGCTTCGTTTTGTGCTCTACTTTTGTTCCTTCGTATCTCTCTTTACAATAATTACATAAGTGTCAAATACTACTTTCTTTTATATGACGTCACATGCTTTGTTTATATATATGAGTGTGCCTAATCTATATGATATCAAGGCTTTCTTGCAGCTCTCGCTACTTTTAGATTAATAATAACACTTTGTTTTTATGCACGTGTTTATCTTTTATTTTTCTATCATCTCGCTTTTATTTTTACTTATTATGAACTTCCAGTAATTAAAATGTTTTCTTTTATTAGACTTTTCATACGGTGCAATAATTGCATACATATGCAATAAATTTGATTACATAATGATTTGTCAATGTTGTTGTTATTGTAACACACACACATGCGGGTTTTGTGTACATATTACTGTATTTTTAGCAATTGAATGCTATTTTTAAATCATTTTCGTAATAACATTCTATTTATTTATCAATTTTAGACCCCACAATTAGACTATTTTGGGAACCAAATACCAAATCTGTGTAAGGTCGGACCAGTTCGTTAACGTGAAATCATGTTTCCGTTTTAATGTCCGCACATGATGGCAGCACCCAATTAAGGGAGTACATGGTCATGCCATCATGTGAGTACAGCTACGCTTTAGCATTTGAATGAGTACGAGACTTTTTACAATCGGTCATCCATCCAAGTATTGAGCACGCTCGGCGTTGCTTAACTTCGATGATATTATGGGAACCGGGTAAGACAACGCGATAAGGCTGTACATTTATTTTACCTAGAAACTACATATAATTAAAGTAAAAACTATCGGCAATTTTTTTTTTTTTTTTTTTTTTTTTTTTTTACCCAGACAGATTAAGAAACAAGCATTGGTCTTATCATTCATCTTGATAAAAGTTTATCGTTTTAGCCAAAATTAAAAAAAAAACTATAAATGAATCTTATTTTTATTATTATTATTTTTAATTTTTTTTTTTTTTCATAAAACTATATTTTGAAAGAATTTTGTATTCCAATTATGAAAACAATTCCTTGCTTTTTTATTATATTTTAGGAATTACAAATTATTTCCAGTTCTATATCGTAAAAATTTCCTTCACAGTAGTTGTTCTATTCATTTTTATTAAAAAAAAAAATGTTCATGTCATAAACTCATATGAAAAGATTATAAATGTAATATTTTAATGAACTTTTGTTATCATATTTGAGGTTTTAATTAATCGTAATAACATGAAGCTCATATGTAAAAAAAAAAAAAAAAAAAAAAAAAAAACGTTCGTTCGTCTCATACCAGTAGTTACCAAAAATTTGTAATTATATAGCTTTTTAGTTCTATAATATTATTTATAATAATTATTCACTTTATATTATATTTATATTTAAATTTTAATACAGAACACGTGTGTGTGTGTGTATACGCGCTTTTACATTAATTCAATAATCTCTCTCTCTCTCTCTCTCTCTCTCTCTCTCTCTCTCTCTCTCTCTCTCTCTCTCTCTCTCTCTCTCTCTCTCTCTCTCTCTCTGTGTGTGTGTGTGTGTGTGTGTGTGTGTGTGTGTGTGTGTGTGTGTGTATATATGTGTGTATATATATATATATATATATGTGTGTGTGTGTGTGTGTGTGTGTCTCACTCTCTCAAACCATCAACATTAAAATTGTATTTCATACATTTTATATTATTCACCACAATGACATGTTATTAAATAAAAATAAATAAATAAAAATTTTCCCATTTATTTTGTCACGGTATAGAAATGTCAACTTAATATAATACAATATGTACATATAGCAATATTGTACCATGTACATAGTACATACGATATAATATATTTATATATATTATGTGGTTTAATCTAGATACATATCTCTGTACTTGTCAACATATAACTTGACACTTTAATTCCGTTGCATTATACCAAATGCAATATCAAATTGTAATGTAATGTTATATATTTTGAAATTACTTTTATTATTATGAAACATAAATATACCCAAAGGTATAGTGTTTGATTTATATAGGCATGATTTTTTAATCATTGTTAGTATTTATTTTTTCTCAATATTATTTACGGCAATAATTAAATATGCAAGTCGTATTGGCAAGCTTATAGCATGTAAAATGAGATCAAAGTTGATTTAACAATCTTAGATTATACTATGGATTAGTTCTATTAGTTATTATTACTATCTGTTATTAGTGATCTATTATTTATCTATTAGGATACAAAAAAAATCCAATTAAGAATTGTATATTTTGATTGAGCTTAATAATTTATAATTTAAAGGAATAGACCAGAGAAAAACATAAGCATTTAAATCACAAAACACTTGATGGGATTTACATAAATAACATTAGTTTGTCTCCAAAACCCAACAGTAGAACCGTAGCAGTGATCAGAACATTCGATTTATGCAGCCCGCACAACATTTTCATACTATTTTTTGCATGTTTCTGACGTCATAAACATGAATAGTTACTTAAATTGCATACTTTACAGTATTTTCACGCTCTCTCGTGGGGCTACATTAACATTATGGTATAAACTGTCAACAGTTTTGAAGATCCCATTTTGTGTTTAATCATTAAAAAACACATGTTGTTTTATGTGGTCTATGGCTTTTAGTCATCAATTTATCTAGTTTTTTCCAAACATATTTTTTATTATAATTTTAAAAGTCGATTTATTACATTATTTATTTACTTATGATATAATACAACTACCATCTTATTAATGGCTAGTGATTTTTATCGTGTCTTATCGTAAACAAAACAAAACAAAAAATTGAAAACAAATAATAATAATTAGTTTTTTTTTTTTTTTTTTTTTTTTTTTTTTTTTTTTAAGATGTCATTTGGACGTAATCGGGCAGTAAAATAATGTCATTTTTCACCAATATTATGTATATAATACGATTTGCGTTCAAGCATTTTTTGATACCATGCTAACTGTCATTTGGTACAGTCTTTTATAAATAAAATGTAAATGAAATTTTGCGGCAACTGAAATCTCTATCTAATTGCATTGTATGGCCATAAGGTAATTGAAATCTTCTTTTTTTAGTAAAAAGACAGTTAAAAAGTATCTAAACCATCATGACACTAACGTTTTTAAAATGTACAATTTTGATGTTCTTTTTTATAATTTTATTGTGAGTTAAAATATTGTTTTTCAGTAGTAGACATCTGTAATACCCACAGTAATGCGATTCCAAAAATACGGGAAGGGTGAATTTTGCTAACTCATCTAATGACTGGAAAATTTTCAAAAAAAAAAAAAAAAAAAAAAAGCTCTCAGCAAATACGATTTCTTTCAACACGTGCAACTTTAATCAACGTATTGATATTTTAGAAGTACCCTTAATCTTATTTATGTATATACATTTACTTGTTAGTACACTCGACCATAAAATTTAATATTCTACCATGATGTAACATCAACTAGTACTTCTATAATGCTGTTCGCGTAAACCCTGTTCTCTGCTCCTAAAATGACGATCAACTTTGGTTATTCATATGGAATGTGCATTTTTTTTGTGTGCAAGAAAACAGGGTTTACGAACAACACTATACAAGAGTAGCGCGTGTAAAATTAACGCCAATATTTAAACAGTAAAAATGTCAAATTTAGTAGAGTTCATCCAATTTGTCTCTGTGGCGTGAAAATTCATTCACGGTACCTACATTAATTGTGTGAATTTAATTTCATTGTATAATTATTATTTTATTTTTAGTATACCTTGGATAAAATAAAAAAAATATGTAAGTAAGTTTGTGGTAGAAAATGTCAGCCAGTATGTTAATTTAATTGGTCTTAATCCTCTTTATATCAATTGTAATTTGTTCTGAATTTTTATTGATTTTATAGCCAAGATAGTAAGCTTAAAAATGCTGACAATACAAAGAATACAAAGTTTCAGAAACTATATTAGTTTGAGACTGGTACTTCTTAAACACTTCATGCATTATTTCTAAACATTCACGCTTATATATATCAAATTGTACAGAATACTTAAAGGCATAGACAACATGGAAACATTAGCATTAACATCACAAAACACTTGATGGAACTTACATAAATAACTTTAGCTAGTCTCAAAGCCCAACTGTAGCACCGTAGCAGTGATCAGAAAATTTCGATTTATGCAACCCGCACAACATTTTGATACTTGTTTTCCTGTTTATGACGTCATATACAAGAATATTGCATACTTTACATTTTTTTTTTTCAAACTCTTTTGTGGGGTCACATTTACATTCTGATAAAAATTATCATCAGTTTTGTAGATCCCATTTTGTGTTTAGAACATGTTGTTTCATGTTTTCTATGTCTATAAAAGTATCGAAAATTCGATACTAGAGATTGAGCATTTTTTAAATGGTTACTCACTACTTGTATATGAGTACTATAGTCTAGCAAAATAGGCAGATAGTTAACTATAATGTTTTCGGATAACCCAATGTATCTTGAGTTGTTTTCAGTCATTTTCAGCTATTTTAAGTTAAAATAGCTATTGTTAATATTTTCCAAAATGCATTATTTTATAGCTGCTCATAATAACTCAAAATTTTTTATCTCAAATAAGTTAGAAAATTAGGATTCATAACTGAAGTACACGGAAAAAAATTATTACCTATGAATCCTGAATTTTGTAATAGATGAACTTTAATTTGGAACAAGTAGTTATAAACTACAATATCTCTTACTTAGTCTAAGTGAGTCACACCTTTATTGTAGCATAATTGCACCTGCATTAGATATTATTGTAATATAATAATGCCTGTGTTATATGTCTTACCTCCGTCGTAAGCTGCAACGCTAACTAACTAGTTAAACCGTAGTTAAGTTGCTATTTTGATTGTTGCAACAATTAAAAAAATATAACTAAGGTTTACTGCGTGTAATGTACTTTTTTTTTTTTTTTTTTTTTTTTTTTTTTTTTTTTTGAGCGTGTACTTAAAATACTTGCATCGACACTATTCTTTAACAGTTTTTTTTTAAATATTTAGTGAAATTACACTCATGCTTTGACGTAGATACTCTATGAAAATTTGTTTACGTTGAAAGTAAACATTCGTTTTTTGTGTGTACATGATAAAAATCATGAAATTCATGAAACCCTTATTATAGTTTACATTTTACTATTCAACGAAAAACATTTATTTTTGAATTTAATATACTGTAATATGCAGTGCATGTATTATAGCTAATTATATTGCCAACAGTAAAATAGATATTTTAATTGAACACTACTATGTTTAATTAATATAGATAATTTCACGTTAATTGAACGTACATTAAATTTAAATGTATAACAAATTAAATAAATTTTGATAGAAATGTTCAATAATGGAATTATAATATAAAACAGTAACATTGAAATTTAGTTTTCGAGTTTACTTTGATTATATTTTAAAAATTGATTTTATTATTATTATTTTGTGACTTCCTTTTATTTTTTGTGAATATTTATGCGTAACTCTAAATATTTTTTATCGTACACGCTTCCCCATTTTTTTTTTTATGCGACATATCAAATCCTATAGCTTTTCTTGTTTCCGTTGATAAAAATTTGTTAAAAATATTCAGCAAAAAAATGTAATACGTTATATTAATTTTTCTGATTCGAGTTCCAATTCAAATTCATTTATTTCCACTTTTATTTATTTATTTCAGTCATTTATTATATTTGGAATACATTGAGTGATTTTTTTTTTCAGTAGATAATATACAAACTTTTGTAACAAGAAATAAAAAATGAATGAAATAAAAGCGTTACTTTATATTATATAAAATAATAAAATTTGTATATATTATAATTTGTAAAATATATTATAAAAGCAAAATCATGTTTCATTTAAATATTTTTATATAAACTTTATGCAAATAAAGATGAACGTTGGTGTTTTTTAAAATATAAAAGAGAAAAGAGAAGTTTAAAGTGAAAAAAAAAAAAAAAAAAAAAAAACGTTGACAAAAGTTAGAGTAGAAAATATGTATTAAAATTTAAGTCTCACTTTTTATAACATTGATTTAATTAAAATAAAATATTATAATATTTATGTATTTTTTTTTAAATAAACTAAAAATTGAATATACTCTTATTGTTTGAGAGTAAAACGTTGTTGTTTTGTTGTTTTTTTACTTAGTTTTAAAGTTTAAATATGTAGGAATAAAATATTTTGGTAATGCTGCTAGTTGATTCATAATATATATATATATATATATATATATATATATATATATATATATATATATATATATATATATATATATATATATATATATATATATATATATATATATATATATATATATATATATATATATATATATATATATATATATATATATATATATATATACATACATACATAATAGTTTTCCATATTTATTTACTTATTCATTTATTTATTTCTTCCATTTTAAAGTGCATACAATATTAAATTATTATATGTTTATATGTTTATACAATGCCACACAAAAGAACTTTAAAAACGTCTCAATCGCAAATAATTTTTATATAAAACAATACTACAACAATTGGACCTTTTATCCTTCTTGTTTTTTTACCAGTATAATATTTCCTTTTTCTTCTTCTTTTTTTTTTAAACACTTCAAATTATACTATATGTTAAACCTTTTTTGTGCGTGTATTTAAAAATTCCTTTATTTTTGTATAACATTTTTTTCATTAAAATTTTTTCCCATGTAGTAAGAGAGAGAAAGAGAAAGAGAGAGAGAGAGAGAGAGAGAGAGAGAGAGAAAAGAGAGAGAAAAAAAAAGAAAGTTTTAAAGCTATATAATGTTAAATAATTCAGTACATTATGTAGAGTTTCATTAGTGGAAGTGCTGACACGAGTAAAGTTGTACATTTACACTGTAGAGATAGGGATGAAGTTTTCACTACATGTCTATTATATATATAACACCTCTCCACACACGTGTTACTGTAGAATAGAATCTATACTATATATTTTAGTTTTCTTAACCTTTAATATATAAATTTTCAGTTTTATAAGTATAGATGTACTAGATCTATTTTCAGTTTAATAACAGTGCTTCTTTTTTTTTTTTTTTTTTTTTTTTTAGTGGGAATTTTAGTTATTTAGATATCTTTGATTTAGATTTAGATTGAATGGTATTGGTATGTCGATAGTTGTTGTGGGCTCTCTCTCTCTCTCTCTCTCTCTCTCTCTCTCTCTCTCTCTCTCTCTCTCTCTCTCTCTCTCTCTCTCTCTCTCTCTGTCTCTCTCAATAGGATGTGCCAATTAAATATTATTGTATCAATTAACCTTTCTGTAAACGCATTAATGGCTATAAATTCGATATAAAATTTTTTTTCATTGGGATGGTAACTATTATATAGCAAATCACATTACAATTTTTTTCTCCGTTGCAACAAAAAAAAAAAAAAAAAATTATTTTTGCATAATTATAGTAAAACTAAGGGCATTAGAATTACGTAGCATCAGATTGCATACTGCATACACTTTGTCTATTAAAAATTTCCGTAATGGTAACAAATAATCCAGAACTTCATTTCTTATTATCTGTAGAAGTGCTTCATTCTCACACTAGCTTATATTGATTTGTTGTAGTGTGTGTATGTTTTTAATTGAAAAATACTTAATTACCAATACCAAGTCTTCTTTCTAAATAAGATAAATTTTAGAACATGTGTGATACGTATACGAATCAAAATATTATAACAAGATAACGAATCAATATTGATCCATATATGTTAGTACAGTATTTCATATTGGCACATGTATAATGTTCAAAGCTGTTATATAAGGTTCCCTTGTTTATATAAAAGCTTACTCTTAACATTATAGTAAGCCTTCCTTATTTGATGTGTGTTTTAGGTAAGACCTTTTGAACGAATGAAATTGCAAAGCAGAGATGTAAATTTTAGTTTTAAAATATAATAACTTTTTTTTTTTTTTTTTTTTTTTTTTTAATTATTGAAATGTATGTACGTATATATGAAAATGTCCTGAAATATCTAATTCTTATGGAAATAATTATTTGATAAATAACCAATTATGAAGAATTTAAATGTATAAAAATATCAAAATATTATTGATAATTAGGTTCAAAATGAATGAAAAAAAGTTCTTGCATTTTTTAAAAGAGCTCAATGTATCATTGTAATTATTTTTACTCTGCAATTTTCGAACAATATTAATATTACGGATAAAATGTCATATTTTTTTATACTCTCTTTATATATTTAATTGTATCATATACATTAGTATAGTTCTATCTTTCAGTCAGTATATGATGTGATATATTTCAATGTATAAAATTTATCACTTCTATTTATTCAATAAATTTTTTTTAAACTAGATTGAATATATAATAAAGTTACCTTTCTTTTAAATTTTTGGACGTATAAATGGGAAATGGTGAACTGATAATTTTGGAACCTAATTGTATTTAAACTTTACATAGTTTTGTCTTATTATTGGAACAGTCCTTCAAGTTACTCTCTCTCTCTCTCTCTCTCTCTCTCTCTCTCTCTCTCTCTCTCTCTCTCTCTCTCTCTCTCTCTCTCTCTCTCTCTCTCTCTCTCTCTCTCTCTCTCTCTCTCTCTCTCTCTCTCTCTCTCTCTCTCTCTCTCTCTCTCTGTCACTCTCTCACTCTCTCACTCTCTCACTCTCACTCTTTTTCTCTCCACGTCAATTCACTACACTATACTCTCAATCTCTCTCTCTCTCTCTCTACTTCGACACCACATACATTCTCTCTCTAATCCTAGTAGAGCCAATTACTATACCGCTGTCACTATATACGTTACGTTTATACTCTATACCCTTGTTTATTCTACATCCCTATATATCTATCCCCTTGTTACATTCAATGTTATATGTTCACACTATAAATCTACTATTGAAACCTATCAATTTATATTACTAACAATCACGTGTATGTACCTACCTATATACTAACATTATTGATCTCATCTCATTGATTTAAGCTTTTAATTTTATTTAATGTTATTTTTACTTTATATGTTTTCTATATATTTTGTAATTAGCGTGATACTCATGTATTGTCTTGTTTTATGAATAAAACTATGTCATGAACTCATGAATTAAATGTAATGCAATTTGCAAACATTAAATCCTAATATCATTTGTCGTGTTACTCGACAAAAATAATAATATTAAAGAACAACTTATGCCATTTTACTCGTAAATGGGCTTGCGCTTTTTTGGGTGCAAAAGTAGTAATGGTAGGAAAACAATGTTGTTTAATTAAACATTCTTTATTGCGCTTTTTGAAAAGCCGGAATGGATTGGAATTGAAACAAAAATACAACAGAGCTCCCATTGTGTTACTGTTCCTATTCCAGTCCATTCCAGCTTATCGAAAAGCGCTTAAATCCCCCTTTGTATTATTGCTCCAATTCCACCTCCATTCCGTGACATTTCAAAAACTGCATTTTATGCTGTTCGTAAACCTTATTTATTTTATATTAAAATGACGATCAACTATGGTTATTCAAATGTAATGCGCATTTTTTGTTGCAAGAAAACAGTGTTTATGAACAAAACACTATTATTATTATCCTTGCTCCTCATACCCACCAAAATATGTAAAACTTATTCAAATATATATATTTTTTTCGTCTTCTGAATAAAATAGTATAAACTAATATTTAATGTACGTTTTCATTCAGTTCATAACGTTTCATTGCTATGATAAGTTTAATTTTAATCGGCTTGGAAAATAGGATAAAAGTATATTATACAATAAACGAATATGGGATAAACAAACCTAGTTAATAATATTTTTATAAATATTCTGGGGGGCGATTCTGTAACTTCATTACGATCGGTATTGTTCGTTTTGAAAACGAAAATCAACAAACTCTTCGATTTCAATATGAAAACAACAATTTTACTACTTGATTTGTTGTTAATTAATAATAAAATCTGAAACAATAACTTTTAAACCAACCCTGCTGTATACCTAACGTATTAAAGTATAAGAGTTTACAAAAGCTATAATCTAACTCTAATACTTTCTATTTTCAACATTATAATTAATAAAAGCTAAATACAAAGTAAACTTAAATGTACAAGAATTATAATATGTAAACCAACATTAGTTATTACAGTATTTTAATATTAATAACAACCACACACAAAATATGGATTAAAATTTCTTTCATATTATACTTTCAACAAAATATTATTTTAATGTTTAAAAGTTTTTTATCTTATTTTTTTTTCTAACTTTTATCAAAAAAATTAGCAATTAAAAAAAATGTATTTCAGTTCTCTTTAAAATAAAAAAAAAGTAAATGTGAGAGAAAAAAAATTCACATTCAGAACGATTTTTTTTTTTTTTTTTTTCATTTTCCTGTGTACACAGATAAATTGCAATTTTATGCAAATGAACCAAGACTTTTTTTTTTTTTTTTTTTTTTTTTTTAACTTTTATTTTTGTATAACTTCCAACTCATCTCTTTTTCACTTTTTTATAATACAAACTGAAATGGGGAAAGTATATAATATAAATACATAATATATATATACTCTCATATATAAATACATATAAAAGTACTACAATACTTTTTAATTATTGCAACCCAACACTATGAAACATGTAATTGTTAATATTGACTTTTTTTTTGTCTTACGTTTTGGCAAATTGCTCAGGTGTTGTTTTCAAATTTTTTTTCTTTCTTTCTTTTAACAAAAGATAAAAGAACGAGCTATATATGTCACAATTTAATTGTATTTTACTATTTATATGTAACAATCCAATCTAATTTTGTTTTTGTTTTTTCTTTGTTTTAGGTAAGAAATATACAACTTTTTTTTTCACCCGTATGTATACTACAGACTGCTTTTAAATCTTATTGTAAGTACTACCTGTATTTTTTTAACACAATTTTCTATTGTTTTTTTCAAATTTTACGATTAAATAACGTTATATTTTATAACTATATCGATTTTGCTTTGCGTAAATTTTATAACCATGTAATTGCTGCGTAACTTCTCTCTTTCACTCTCATTATTTTAATTTTTACATTATATTGCAAAATACTAAATCTTTAGAACTAAAAAAAAAAATGTGTATTATATATATATATTTTTTTTATATTAAAAACTCCATGAGCAAATAAATTATTAACGTTTTTAAGTACAAAAGGACACACCAAATTACAATTTTAAAGCGTTTTTCTTTCAAGCATAAAGTCCGTATAATTTTTAAAAGCACAAAATACTAACATTTTATCTTTTTTATGCTAAACAACATGCTAAATTTAATGTTTGTATGTTGTGCTTTTTTTTTATGGTTTACTATCGTACGGATCCTTAATTTTCATTTTAAAAATTTTGCTTTTAATTTTATATTAATATGAAATATTTATATATCTAAAAATTTAAACCAACTGCCTTTTAAAATGTATTATTTATGTAAAGGGATGTTTTGCTTTAAAAAGAAATTTGTTTTTAAAGTATAATATATATATACAAATAGCTATATCAGCAGATAAAAGCAATTTTATTAGGATTATTGATTTCTAGTATGCATGTTTTGACATTTGTTCTTTATAATAATAAAGTAAAGTGCTGAACACAAATTTTGCGGTTGCTATTTTGAAATATATAATATATGCGTAAAATCGTCGTATAAACACATTTGAAAGCTGCTAAAAATTTACTTGTGACTATAAAAGTTTTTTTTTTTTTTTTTTTTTTTTTTTTTTTTTTTTTTTTTTTACTTGAAATGAATTTGTACTGCTTCCTGGTTTTTAAAATAAAGTTTTGATGAATACTAAGTATTGACAATTTATTCTTTGCGAGTATTTTTCTCATAATATTGAACTTGTGTCGGTAATATTTTGGTTTAAAAAAATATTGACAAATCGAGTTAGTATTTAATTATAATATACTTTACATGATAAGATAAGAAATTATGCTTACTCGAATAACATTATGTTTTAGCATACAGAAATATAAATAACAAAGATATATGTTTAGTGCTTTTATTTAGGAATCTACTGCCAATTGCTATTTTCAAGCCATATACCACATAAAACAACATGTTCTTTTTAATGATCCAACACAAATTGGAATCTCCAAAATTATTTAACATTTTTACCATGAACTTAGCTATTTGCGTGACTATTCCTGTTTCTGACGTCAGAAATAGGCAAAAATTGGTATTAAAACATTTTGCGAGTTGCATAAAAGTCATAATTTTTTTTATCAGTGCTACGACGCTCCAGTGGGGCTTGGAGACAAACTATTATATTATATGTAAGTCCCGTCAAGTGTTTTGTGATATATACACTAATGTTTTTCTTCTAGTCTGATCCTTTAAAATTACTAAATCAAAAATTTAAATTTTATAAAATAAAATCAATCTAAATAAAATAAAACTATAAACTATCTTACCTAATAAAAATAAATAACTGTAGAGGTACTGTTGAGCATTTTTAAAATTCATATTTTAACGATTTTAAGAAGCAAACTCTCAAATAAAAATTCATTACATATGAGGGTAAAGCTAACAAAAATTCTATAAAGAAAATGTGTTTATGCTTTCTTAGACATTCTTACTAAAAAAATAAAAACAATAAAAATCTAATATTTTTTTCTTTCTTATTAAGATAAACAAAAAGGGAAAAGAAATTACATAAATATTTAAAATTAATTTGTACCATCTCTACAATTCTGAACTTAGTAGTTTTTATATTATTTTAAGCCATTGGTGTAGACTTGACTATAGTATAAATATTTTTGTTAGGGGGAGAAAAAGATGCAGATTATTATGCAGTATATAAATGCAAAGTAGATTATATGCATCAGTGTGGGAAAATTTTGTTATGCAACTCAAAAGTTAGTACATGAGCCAGATTTAGAATGTTCTTTTTTTTATGTTTTCTGGTAATCCGTTTCCTTGTTTTATAATGTTAAGCTATTTTATTTGATAAAACTAGTTGACATTTTAACAAACTAACAACTTCGTATCAAAATAAAAGAAGAATTTTAATGTAATTAAATATTTTCAACATTTTTGTATGACTTTTTTTATTTCGATGAAATATTTGTTTTCCTAAAAGTAAACTTCATATTTTTTTATGCGCTTCAAAATGGGCATTTCATAATCTAAACATAGAGGCTTTTTGTTTTAAATTTGCAATATATTCTAATTTTTACCTTCGAGTACATTTTACATATATATAAATAATATTAAAAATGTTTAAAGTATACTATTGTAAAAAGTTTTAAAATATGCCCAAAAATGAATTTTTTTTTTTTCTACAAAACAAACTAATATACGTATTTATATCTTTCTTTTTGCGTATTATTTCATGGATGTTCGTTGCCTTCCTGCAATAAGCTTACAAACAAGTGTAGTGTGTCTTAATAGGCATGTTCTTGGTTTTGCGGACTCTGCCAATCAAGTTAAGCAAAAATTTGATCAATAAACCTTTTCCAGTACTATTAGCGAAAAAAAAAAGTCATACATAAATTATTTTTTAATGTATAGGAATTGAATTATAACAAATAACAAAAACAAAGAAACAAATAACTCATAGAAAACTTAAAATTATTATTATTAAAAGTTCTCTTCTTTTTTCTTCTGTAACACCAATTCCGGAATCCTACTTGATTCAAGGTGAAGGTGAGAATAATCCAGTTCCAGTTTGTATATTATTAATTATTATTATTTTTTACGTAAGGCCTATTTGAGTTGTTGTAAAATATACTGTAAAATTAGTGGGACATTTTCAAAAATCTTGTTTGTTTTTTTATGGATTTTATAAGTGACTCTTTAAAAGATCAAAATAAACTTAAATAAAAGTAGCTGTATATAAATTACCCATATAATATATTTTTTTATTGTGTCCTAAAGAAATGGTCAGAAACATTAAAATACAGAACTAATACTATTGTAATACTTTTTTTTATTGTTATTTTTATTTTGTGACTTTGATGGAATAATGTAGTGTAAGCAATTACTTGCATGCATATACGTACGCTCGGTATCATTATACAGAAGTCCTGTTGTTCTTATTTAAAATAAGTGTCAGTATACCGTAACAAGATTTTATTGACAAAAATATCCTATTTACTTCTAAATTTTCTCATTTCTCTATATTACATACTATATAAAATACAATTTTAATATTATTTTTGTTCTTCCTATCATATGCTCCATAAACATTTATCGAAACTCATTTTCTGTTATAGCGAAGTTATTTTTTTGAATTCTCAAATATTCGATACACATATCGTTTAATGTTCTAATAATTTGGTCTTTAAATTCAACTAGCAGCTTTCATTTTTTTTTTTTTTTTTTTTTTTTTTAACGTTTGAGAACGTATACTATTTTATTGATCTGTAACTTCTAGTTTTTAAAGTAAATATGTTACTAAACTTTCTTTATACAACTGTAATACGATTTATATTTTCTTTAACTCGTTTCTTTCACTCATATAAGTTTAAATAACTTTTGCTTAACTATTAAGATTTGATTTTTAGTAATTATTAAAGTGGTATGAATAAAAGTCATATAAACGTAGAAAAATGTTATTTTTTGCATAGTCATGATAATAAGAAATAAAGAATTTTAAGTGAAAAAAAGTGCATTAACCATCTTTTTAATTGCGATTTTTTTCTTATTTATATTTATATATATAAATATAAGGTTACTTTAAGTATTTTATTCCCTCTTCTAATCCCAGTTTTTGAAATTGTTTATCGTGGATAGTAGATACTTCTGATTTTTTTTCTTTTTTTTTATGTTTATTTTTTTTTTATTATTTTTTTTTACCAAAATGCTGAGCGAACTTTATATTTTCATTTTATTTCAAAAAAAAATAATAATAATAAAAACCTAGTAATGAAAAACATGATCACTATTGCACTTTAATATTTTAATAAATTTA
Source organism: Ecdyonurus torrentis (assembly GCA_949318235.1). Classification (NCBI taxonomy): domain Eukaryota; kingdom Metazoa; phylum Arthropoda; class Insecta; order Ephemeroptera; family Heptageniidae; genus Ecdyonurus; species Ecdyonurus torrentis. The sequence continues at coordinate 17,968,253 of OX439136.1, forward strand.
AAAAAAATTGTAATAATAATAATGATGATGAAAAATAAAAACTTTTTGGACCTGGAATACTTATCTTTTATGGTAAAGTTTATTTTTTTTATTTATATACTGTACATATTATATTTCTTTTGAAGTATAGTTCATAAAGAGGTTGATATTGTATTCTTTTTGTTACATCACACTCTGTCTCTCTCTCTCTCTCTCTCTCTCTCTCTCTCTCTCTCTCTCTCTCTCTCTCTCTCTCTCTCTCTCTCTCTCTCTCTCTCTCTCTCTCTCTCTCTCTCTCTCTCTCTCTCTCTCTCCTAGTAGAATCATGGACTCCTTTTTTTAATGAGACTGGAATTTTTTGTGTGGCACTTTTAACCTAAGACCACACTATAATAATATACTCTATATTATTTTTGTTATTAACAGTATTATATATATATATATATATATATATATATATATATATATATATATATATATATATATATATATATATATATATATATATATGATTATATATATATATATATTCTTATAGTTCAAATTTTTAATGATATTGTTATAATTATTTTTTACAATTTAATTCTATGTGGAAAAAAAAATCTGTAAACTTGGATTCTTAATGAGCAAAAAAATATATATATTAAAAGTAAATGAATTTAAAAAAAAATGAGGTTTATGTATTTTTGTTCTTTAAAAAATAAGTTCTGTTTATGTTTTTAATTGAAGTGTCTGGCAGAAGTTTTTGTCAGGTTCTTTTCTTTTTATTTTATTTTTCCTAATTAGTTGAAAAATTAGTTTTAATAAAATAAGAATAAAATGGAGCCTTTACTACTTAAAAAAAAACTATATTATTATTAGATTTTTATTATTATTTATTTATTCGATAAAAAATATAAAATTCTCTGATTTGCAATAAAAAATTTTCATTGTAATTCTATACTGGTTTTATATTTCTATTAAAAAATTGTAAATATGTAACATTAGAAAACGATATGTACAGGAATGATTGTTTTATACAGACTCGACAAATATTTGAAAAAGTAGCTTTAGAAAACAAATATAAACTGTATACATATACTCAATAGCTTTCATAGCTTCACGCAAAAGTATAGGTTTTGAAGTGCACTTCAAACGGTGCAATAAAATTGATTGCATATAATTTCTATTTAAAAAACATTAAATTTCCATGCAATCAAATTTATCGCAATACAAAATATTGCTGAGTATGGAAGTGGTCATTGAAATAAAAAAATGTTAGTCTATATCACTGCCCGTAACAAATCACAATTTAATTTGCATAAAAAATCATGTTCATTAATATCTATACATAAATGAAAGAAAAATACGCAAGTCGAAAGTTACAATGCCTAAAAAAAAAAATTTGTTTTCTCACTATAAAAGCATTTTACGATAAGTTTAATACCAGTATTAAAGTTATTCTCATGAAAATTATTATTTTCTCTTAAATATTTTATAATAAAATAATTCTAATTATAAAAGCTTATGAAATATTCTGTTGAATATTTTTAGTTCAAAAAATGAGCATCTGTTGTTAGGGTTCGCTTCACTTGATTTTAATAAATTTTCTTATTAAATATACATACATATATACATATCATCTATTATTATATGACGTACTATATATTTATATTACAATAGAAATTTAATTATAAAATAAATTTTTACTTTAAAGTGGTATTATATTAAGATTTCTATATAGGACACATTTGTTATGATGTAAAATTTTCATACATTGTTCAGATTCATTCTTTATTATTATATTTTATGTCATATTTAATAATAAGGCTACTTCATGTTATGAAATAAAATAATGACGTCACATGAAAATTACAGTGCTTTATAATTCATAAAAGAATTTATATTATGCTTTTATGCTATATTAATATAATTTAATGTAATTAAGTTCTATAGTGCAGGAAAAAAAAGTATTGCATTTTCTAAAAGCTTTATTTTTTCATTAATTTAATATATTTTTTTTAACACTTTGAAGTATATTAATTGTTTAGAGTTACGATGAGAGGTGATGTAAAATCACACCTGCCAATATTTATAGCATAATAATTCTTTTAAAATTCAACCATATTATATATATATATATATATATATATATATATATATATATATATATATATATATATATATATATATATATATATATATATATATATATATATATGTTGGCAACCATTGCCGAATACGCTCATTGGCCGAAATAAGTGACCACGTCGCGGCGTGGCAATGCATTTTTGCCAAGATCCGAAATTCGGCACTTATGCATCGTAATTTTGACCATGTTGCGGAGTGTTTTTTAACAAATGCCAAATTTTTGGCAAATACATTTTAGCCAGTTCGCGGAGTGGCTTTTTGATAATTGCCACGCTGCAGCTAGGTTAAAATGTTTAATGCGCAGGTTACGATATTCGTTATTAGGTTATTAGTATGAATAATATCATATAATTTTTTTTATTATTATAACTTACATCATTTTATATTATGGTTTTCAGTTAATTAAAATATTTATAAATTTATAAAAATGATTTCTTATTAAATTTGACTATGGTCAAAATTACGATGCATAAGTGCCGAATTTCGGATCTTGGCAAAAATGCATTGCCACGCCGCGACGTGGTCACTTATTTCGGCCAATGAGCGAATTCGGCAATGGTTGCCAACATAAATATACAAGAGAGAGAGAGAGAGAGAGAATAAATAAATAACATGAATATTTTATAATATTATAATATTTGTTATCAAACTTTGTATATATATATTATATAAATAAATATGTTTAACCTGATCTACCCTTTGAGGGATGAAAGGATGTAGAAGGAAGAGCTAGAGTGTTGGTTAAAAGGATTGGAAGGTAGCGGTTTTTATAACTTTTTTCAAGTTTTATACATTTTAACCCCACCTACGGCTCAAAACAGTATCATTTAATTTACAATCTTCTTATAGTAAATATTTTTTTTGCTTCAACATGGCGTCGAGCCGCAAGTTTAAATCAATAATTCCCAGTGAATGTATCAAAATAGATAACAAATAACTACTAAATATATATAATGGTAAAATAATACCGTTAAATAATATAATTTAATTACTTTTCTTTCCTTTAATTGTGTTAAAAATCATGTTACTTGTAATAAACTTTAATTATACTTATAAAATAACAATTTTTATTATCTCAAAATATTAAACAACAAACTTTAATAACAAAAAAGAGTAAAAAATTTCAAGTTTTTTTGTTTGTTATAAAACTCTCACACGCAAAATATGTATACGTAATATTATTATACAAGAGAGTTTGTGTTTGTTGTTTTATTTACGTTTTATAATGTTATGAATTTATAAGTAGTATAGTCCCAGTGCTATACGAGATAATAGCCTATGCCATACTAATTATAATATAAATTGTCATTTTAATACCTGCATGGTATACTGCGTTAAAACATCAAGTTAATGATATTTATAACATAATGGTATACCTGCGTATACATACTGTCGTAAAATTCGATTTTGAATAAATAAATTATATATATTATATCAAGATAATTTTTAATTTAAATTACCAACTTGAGATTTTATTTATGTCATTTGATTTATTTAACAATTTTTTTTAACCAGAATCCCTAAAGAGTTTCCTTCTAATTTTACATCATATTTTTATTGAATTTATGCATTCTATAGTTTTTATCAATTTTAATATCATTTTGCATTTGATATTAAAAGTGGATTAAAAAATTAGTGCCACTGATATATTTGCAATTGATCTTAAATAATTATAGTTATTTGTTTTCTATCTCTCTTTAACAAAACGCTAGAAAGTATTGGAGCCATAAATATATTACGTTATCACAGAAATGAACAGGACGTAATATCAGTTTGATGGTCAAAACTTTTTCTGTTTTTAATTTTAAATTCAAAGTTTTTCAGTTATTAAAGGAGTAGACCAGAAGAAAACATAAGCATTTATATCACAAAACACTTGATGGGACTTACATAAATAACTTTAGTTTGTCTCAAAACCCAATTGTAGCTCCGTAGCAGTGACCAGAAAATTTTGATTTATGCCACCCGCACAATATTTTTTACTAATTTTTGCATGTTTCTGACGTCAGAAACATAAATAGTCACGCACATTGCATAATTTACAGTATTTTCACGCTCTCTCTTAACATTCTGATAAAAATTGTCACCAGCTTTGAAGATCCCATTTAGTGTTTATTTATTAAAAAGCACATTTTGTTTTATGTGATCTATGGCTTTAAGACTTGTTAAGACGATACAAGTATATTTATTATTGTTATTTATTTTTTTGTGCTTTAATTTAATAGCATGAAATCTCTATTAAAAGATTGAAACCCATCGTTATTATTTTGCTAAATTACTGTCAATAATACTGCACCTTGTATATGAACAACCGTTAGTGGTCCCAATGAATCTTAGTAAAGGTGATATTTTAAACCTACTTTATACAGTATATTATAGGTTTATTTTACTGCGAATTATCACAATTATTTGTACATCACAAAATTGACAACAATTTTCGTGTTTCCATGCTTCTATTTTGCAAATTTTATATTATCAACAAAAATAATTCTTTAGCACTTTCACCTTTTTGTATAAAAAAAAAAGTAAAAAAAAAAAAAAATGCAATATTTCTAAAAAGAAATTTTGAAAAAAGCGTAATAAATTTCTGTCTACAGCACTTATAAACCACACACACACATACACAAACAAGTGTACTTGTATGAATATAAAAAATAGTGTGTTAGACTATAAATCATGTGTCAAAAAATTGTGAACGATAATCCGTACCATACTCACACTCTAGCATACTTAATAATTGATTTCTTCATCACTCTTCTTAAAGTGACGAGTTAATTTTTTGATATTTTGATTAATTATACTTCAATGATTGGCTACATTTTTCTTTCTATATATATAAAAAAAAGATGATAAAAATACTTTTAAATAGTTAATAAAAACATTTGCGCCAACTTTTGCTTCATTATAAAAACTAATTAAGTTTTTTACTGTCTGCTAACATGTCGTAAAACTTTTGTTTTTACGTAAATTTAATGACAAAAAAAAAAAAGTTGAAACTTTTTTCTGAAATTTAAAGCAACGTAATTATAAAAATGTTTGATTTGGTTAATTTATTTGAAGTCCAACTATATAGGTTATTTTCAATATTCATTCACTATAATACAGTATATTCATAAGGTAAATAAATAAATCAAATATTACAATAAGACTCAATTTTTCATGATGGTATTTATTTAATTATTTTTTTTTTTTTCGTAACAAATACTTCTGACCTTTTGAGAGCTCAAAATAAAAATTTTAACAAAAAAAAAAAAAGATAATAAACACAAAAATAGTATTACTAATTGTCATTGTTGAATACATATTAATTAGATTATTTTAAAAGACGGAGCAGCTTTCAAAATTTACAGTATATATATATAACCTAATTTTAAACATTTTACCATAAAAAATATTTAGCCGTAAGGGTAAAAAAATAAAGGCAAATAGAATATAATTAACAAAAAAACATTTCTTTTTATTAAACAACATCCTTTACATTTCTAATTAATTTTTTATTACAATAAGTTACTGGCTTTGTATATTATTATAAGTTTATTTAGCTAATTAAATAAGTAGCAGACTAACATTTTGATTAGAAAACGTGTGCAAAAGTTAGTATTGATATTTAACTACGAGAGAGAGAGAGAGAGAGAGAGAGAGAGAGAGAGAGAGAGAGAGAGAGAGAGAGAGAGAGAGAGATGTTTTGTTCAAAATTGTACTGCTGTAGAGAAGTTGCCGTGTAATTACAGAGTAGGAAATGAAAATGACCAGAAGAAACACCATATGTTTGACTTTATACTTAAATTTTTGCTTCTAGCTATACACAAGTCTAGCAAAACGTTATGTGTAACAATTTCGTATGTGTAGTTTACATTCTTGCGTTTCGTATCGTAAAGTTCTATTAACACAGTATAATATTTTTAATATGAAAAAAAATTTGATTGCAAGCATTTAAAACCATTAAAGGGATAAATCAGAAGAAAATATTAGCATTTACATCTTAAAACATTTGATGAAATTTACATAAATAACATTTAAGTTTATCTCAAAACCGAAGCTGTAGCAGTGATTAGAAAAATTTAAAATTATGAAAACCGCACAACATTTTCGTACTAAATTTTGACTGTTTTTGATGTCATAAACAGGAGTAGTTGAGCAAAAAACATACTTTGCACAACATTTTTACGCTCTCTTGTGGGGCCGCATTTACATTCTGGTAAACATTGTCCCATTAGTTTTGTAGATCCGATTTTGTTAAAAAGCACCATGTTGTTTCATGTTGTCTATAGCTATAAGATGGTAGTGTAAATATTGTCAAAATTGAACAAGTCCTTAGGGTCTGTTTAAGAGGAGTAAAAAAAAAAGTCCATGTAATGTTAATGCATAATGCAATGCACTAATGTTAATGCATAATATTATAAAAATGTGAAAAATATTGCAATAATATAGACTTTTAAAAGCTGTTAGGAATTTGCGGATTTTTTTAAGTAATTATTTAAATATTTTCCAGATAAAAAAAAGCATGCTAATTAAAATTTCATCTGTCGTCTGTAAAAAAAATAGAGAGAGAGAGAGGAAAAAAAGTCATATCGTTATGATCAAATACGTAACTGTTGTGATGATCCTAACCCGCATTATCGCTTTGTGTTTGACCAAGATCAATCAAGCAGAGTATCAAACATTTACCTTTATCTCATTAGTTAGCAATGCCTGTTGAATTGGGAATTTGACATTTTTAATTAAAAATAATATTATATACAATATGTACAGATTTTAAACCTAAAATCATATTTATTGTACTCACACCTAATAAAAGACGTAAAAAAAAAAAATAATATTTTGCATTTGATTATTGTACAGCTTATATTTGTTTCTTTTTTTTACATTTTTTATTAAATATTTGTAGCATATAACAGCATACTTTAAAAAAAATGTTACCTTTAGAAACATCAATACTCAAAATAAAATGATTTTGATTAACTGTATAGCGAATGATATCTATTTTAAATGTTACTATTAAAACTGCGTGACTGATTATGCTGTATATACATATTTTATGCTGTGGTATCATAAATCAATGTTGCAAAATTATTACGCATGTATTTTTCTATACGCATAAAATTTATTTGTGTAGTCATTGCATGCATATAATATGTTTAGTATTTATAACCCCACAAGAAAAAAATATTTTATTTTACGTAAAAAGACAAAGCTTCCAGATTTTTTTTTCTTTCTTTTCTTTCGTTTTTTCGTGTATTAATATATTACCTGTCAAAACATTAACCTTGTCGTAATATTAAAGGCTAAATGTCTAACGAGAGTATTTATTGGTTGTACCATAGAGAAAGAAAAAAAAACACGAGAGAATTTTTACAGAGCAAGAAATATGAAAGTTTTAGAGGTATAAGTTTTTGATTTATAGTAAATGTCGTTTGTGTTAAGATAAAAAATTGTTAGCAATCATGATGTAAAAGGATGAGATTAATGATATGTGATTTTCTCAACAACCTAAATTCTCATTTGTTATATTATTGTAATGCTATATAACTTTTTGTTTTCTACGTATGAATATAAGACTGATTTGTTACACTATTTTGTCAATTTTATACAATTTCTCTAGCTTAATTTTCACTATTATTCTCGTTTTGCTTCTGGGATTATTATTATTATATTTTACGGTATTGTTATTATGATGGTTTTATAAAAAAAAAAAAAGTTTTTTTTTATATTTCATTCATTCATTCATTCATTCATTCATTCATTCATTCATTCATTCATTCATTCATTCATTCATTCATTCATTCATTCATTCATTCATTCATTCATTCATTCATTCATTCATTCATTCATTCATTCATTCATTTACTAATTTATCCATATCTTTATTTATTTATTTTACCACTTTATCCATTATTCTTGAATACAGTATATTTACCTATTTACGTAACTAAATTTATATTAAGAGTAAAGCCACTGCATTCTTACATTTTTTTTTCTTTATTGAAAAATATATAAGTAGCGCTTGCAACATTCAAATGTACTATCTGCATTTTTTTTTTTTTTTTTTTCATAAAGTGTTACATCATTAAGTATAAGAAATTGCAATTTTATATTCATTTAAAAATATGCTTTGAGATTTCCATATTTTTTATAATACATGAAAATTGCAGAACTTGTGCATAACTTATAAAATTTAACCTCTATAAAATGTTATGAAAGAATAAAATGGTGCATTTGGATAATTGCACTTTTGCAACTTTTTTTTTTCTTTCTTTCTTTTTACGTACTGTAAGGAAATATATTTTTGTAATTTGAAACACATCAGAGTACTTTTTTATTGTGTACTTTGACTCTAGAGAATATTATTGAGTTTCTTTACAAAAGTGTAAAGAAAAATAGCAAAGAAAAATTATATTAAATTTTTTTCTGTATAAATTAAAGTGAAGTAATACTTCATTGTGTGACTCATATTTCTTATTCACTGCACTTATATTATAGTACCTACATGAAATGAAAGAAAGAATATACTAAGAATTTTTTCTTTACAATACTTTCCTCGTCTTTCTAATGTAAATTTTATTTATTTAAATTTGTATTGGTGAATGAATTTAAAATTAATGCAACACTTTGCAATTCATTTTTTTTTTTTTTTTTACCATGTTGATAATTACTTAAAAAATTATCAAGGAAAAAACAATCATTGATTGTGATAGAAATTTTATTCCTAAGTAAATACAGAGACAACGTTAAAAAAATAGAAAACAGAAAAATCTTGTGTAGAAAATTCTTTTATTGTCTAGAGATGGAAGGGGGGTAGGAGAAAAAAAAAAGTAAAACGAGTTGAGCCACATTGAAGTAATAAAAACTTCTCTAGAGACACATCTGAAAAGAAAAGGAAAAAAAAATTTAGTCAGAGACTCTAAAGTTTTTGGTAACGTATGTGATGTTTTTGAAAGTCACGTCCGAATCATTTTTGTGCAGATTATATCTACTGTCATGCCTCAACAACTTCATTTTATAACTTACATTTAACAACATGAACCAAAAAAAAAAAAGTCCACAAAAATGTATTTACATAATCTGTGTTTACAATTGTTAATAGGTTCATGAGATAAAGATAACGATACATATTAAAAAATCTAAAATAAAAAATAATTTTTTTAATCTCATTTAAAAAATATGTCAAATTTTGAGCTTGCATAGCAATTTTTAGCATTCTATGGGTGCGATTCACAAAGGCTTAACCAGTTTAAGAGCCTTTGTGAATCGCACCCTATAGCAAATTCAAGTTTTTTTTTTTTTTTTTTTTTTTTAATTTTAAAAATATTTAAAGTGTATGTATGTAGAGCTAGAATAACAGAAAAAGCTTTCTGTCAATTTTCAGGTCCATTGCTTAATTATTATGCGATTGGTTAGTGTGCAAACCAAAGTAAACAAAAAGCTTTTTAATAGCAAAAGTAAATTAATTTTTTACATCGCTACATTTTGGTGCATTTACTACAAGCTCTTTTCAAAAATGGTGTGAAGTTGACAAAAGAATAGTATAATATTATACATTAATTTTTTTCAGATTGTATTATAAAGTGTTATTTTGAGGTGGCTTGAAGGAGGTAAAGTTTAATTATGCTGGTAAATACCATGATGATGGAAATACATTTAACAAAAATATATAATGTTTAAGAATTATAATTTATTATTATTATTATTTTTTTTTTTACCAGTTAACTTTATGAATTTAATTTTCCAATTCTTTTCAATTGAGAAATATAAACTAAACTTATAGGAGAAGTTTTTTCAGTCTATACCAAGGTTTAACCTTGAGTCAATACTTAAATTTTTAATTTATATAATTTTAGCTACAATGAAGCAATTTGTTATAAAACTTTTTTATTTTCGTCTTTTAGTAATGAACAAAAAAAAACTATTATTCACATATAATAAATTGTGTTAGCATAGTAAATTTCATGTTTTATCTTACATTGTACAAGTACAAAATTATCATTAATTCATACGTACGCAATTTTTTTAATCTCATTTTTTTTTCTTGACAAATAGTGACACCTAGTGTTATAAAGTAAAAATATTTAATGTTTTAAGGTTTGTAATAAAAGGGGTGACGTTTGTTCAGACACATACTGTATTTATGACTTTCCCCTAGTTTTTTTTCTTTAAGTCACATGTGTATTTTTTTTTTTTTTTTTTTTTTTTTTACACAAAGTATGCTTTAAAGAAATACATTTCTAAATAAAAACAACGTATGAGTAAAAGGGACTGGCTAGGATATGATATTTGGTGCAGTTTTGAATTTTAAAGAAGCTCATTTTTAATTAATCAAATTTGTTAATTGGATTGGAAAACATTAAACGTCTGTAAAATAGATTTATCTTATTTATTTATTTTTTAGTTATTATAAAAATTGTTTTGTAGAAAATCATTTTTAAAAAATGTCAATATAGCAGTTGTGATAATGGTAACAAAAAAAATTATAAAAATTGTTTTTAACAAATGCATTTTGCACTGGAAATGTAAGAAATGGATGGAAAACATAAGAAAATATGAATTTTTTAAGGCTCTTGTCGCGCAAGTAGAGATTTATTGTTTCATGTTTTTTACAGGATATAAAAAATCAGGGTATGAATAATTTTTTCTTGAAAGAGTTTCACCTGTGATGGAAAATATGTAAACGTGATCCCGTACAACTAAAAAAATGGAAAATGTGAGTTTCTGTATTTTTCTCGCACTACCTACAATTAACTAGCGCGCAATACCGAAAACCTCATTTAAACTGTGAAATAGGTATACCACAATATATAACACATTAAACCGACCAGAGAGTGCGGTTTTCATTGCTCACCGTCGATAAGATTTTCTCTGGAAAGGGACAATAGTAAAATTTGTAGAGCAATAACATAAAACGGCAAATATTAGTAATAAGGTTAGTTAAAATGAAGAAAAAAAAAGTAATAGAAATATAAAACAATCTTTAGCATTATAAACAAGTATTAATTATGTTAATTATTTGCCAGGTTAAAAATAATTAAAAATATTTGACGTATAAACTTATGTATGTAGAATTATATAATACATATATAATATATATATATATATATATATATATATATATATATATATATATATATATATATATATATATATATATAATATTACATGTATATATATATTTATTTATGACTCTAATGAATTGTACTTAACAAAAACTTAAGTTTTCTTGTACATAAATGAAGTACTACATATTTTGCTCCGGATCATTTTTTATTTTTATTAAAAAAAAAAAAAATATGAAGTGGTGGTGAACTTTTTTTTTTTTTTTTTTTAAATACGTGACCTCATTAACTATTGTATTTATAATTAATTTTTCTCTCTCTCGCTTTTGCTCTTGTTTCCCGTAACTGAAATAATTATACTACCAATTAAAAGATGATAAAATTTCCTTCCAGCAATATACGTGTTTTTTTTTTACGTGTAGTAAAATTAGACGTATTTCTGAATTTCGAACCCTTTTTTTATTATTATTATTTCTTTTACACATCACATAATATGCAAACTGAATTTTCTTGACACTTGACTTAAAATTTAAGTATTAAGTTTCTCTTGTTTTGTGATATAGTTCTTGAAACTTTATTTCTTGTTGTTTTATATATTAAAATGACAAATTAGAAATTATACATTAAATAATTAACTACATTATTATGACTTTTGTATATTATGTATAATAAAATTACATCTCAAGACATTTTTGTCAACGTTTTGTCTTACATGTTTTATTTAAAATTTAATTATATTTATTACTTTTAAACGCCTTTAAGTCATAGTAATATAAAGAACATTTTACAATCATTAAATTTATATTCTTGGGTATTTTATTTTATTTTAAATTATTTTAATGTTTGTTTTAAGTTTTAATTATTAGTATAAATAATATTAAACTGATTTAAATTGTTATAATAAAGCAATGTGTATAATATAATATTATGGAAATTTTATTATATTATTTTGTGTTTATCTTTTAGCTTAATTTAAAGTTAAAATCTGGTGATTAAATATTAAAGTTATGAAAATGTGAATGTGTTTTTTTTAACGCTTTTCATGACTTGAATTAATTCTTTTTTTTTTTTTTTTTTTTTTTTTTTTTTTTTTTTTTTTTTTTTTTTTGTTATTATTTACAATTAAACTGCTAACATTTATTTATTTATTTATTTATTTATTGTCTTTGCTATTGATGTAATGAAACATACGTCAATTCAATTCAAAATAGGCTTTATTGCGAAAAACACATTACGTAGGTTCTTGAAGCCCCTTAATTAAATATGCAACCGCAACCCGCACAACAGAAGTAACCAACTGGTTGCATAACGTACAGGATACATCAACTGCACTTCAATGATTTTTCTGTAGCAATCGGAATTGCTTTTTTACTTACAATGAAAAAAAAAAAAAAAAAACTTGAGTCAAATTAAAAAAACCAGAGTCTTAAGAATCCGTGTTTAAAAAGCCTATCCAATGCTTTGATAACATATTTAAAACAAAACTTTTCGCAGCATTTGCCCTTTTAAACTAAGTAAACCTTAGGAAACATTTACAGTGACAAATAGGTAATTATAAACAATAGTTTTAAATTGCAGCTGAAAGAATTGATGGAAATCAATATTTTCTTCACATTTAACTTTCTTTCATTTGTAAATGTGATATTAATTTATTCTATTTGAGAGAAAGCGTTAAAAAATCTCGAAACTTATACTTAATTTCTCTCTCTCTCTCTCTCTCTCTCTCTCTCTCTCTCTCTCTCTCTCTCTTTCTCTCTCTCTCTTTCTCACTCACTCACTCATCATTAATTATTTTAACAGAAAATCCTTTCAAAAGCTTTTCATGTCAAAATATAAAAAAAAACAATCGATTTAATATATCATAATATTTTCACTTTAAACTTTATTATAAAAGTGTCACTTTTCTCCCAAAACATTTTTCATTTTTTTCAAATTAAAATTTATTATTAAATGTTATATGTACAGTATATATACAATTCAAATATTTATCAAACATTTTTGAAAACTTATTTTTACTGGGAGGGGGGGGGGGGAGGCAAATTTCATTTGAATTGTATATTTCTAACATTTTCTTTACTACTAATGTTTTTTTACTTTTGTATTTTGTTGTCTAAAATCCTATGGGATTAAGAGAGAGAGAGAGAGAGAGAGAGAGAGAGAGAGAGAGAGAGAGAGAGAGAAAGAGAGTAAAACGTTTACAAATTTTTTCCTTTCTTTTTTAACTTTAAAAAAAAAGAAGCCATTAAGTAAATTTGCTATAAATATACATATAAATTTTATGTGTATGGGATTAGGAAACTGAGAAGTAAATGGAAAGGGGAAGAAAATACATATGATATGAGTAATGGTTTACATTTGTGTTATTCTTTTTCTGTAAACTAGAAAACAGATATATATTTTGTAGCTAAGAAAATAATTCATTCATACACTGAAAAAGTGTATTTTATTATTATTATTTTTTGAGCGGTCTTATATTAGTACAGTGCTACAATACACTGGTTGTTCAACGTATATTACGTCAACTATTAATATTTATTGTCATTTTTACTGGTGACCCAATTCTTTATACACATGGACAAAAATGGACAAAAATAAGTACGAAATAATTATGCTAGCTAATTTTCAGCACAATTTGTTTAATACAGCATAATTTATGCTATACTAAGCTGCATAATAAATATATTATATAGCATAAATATTATGTTGTACAGCATAATTATTTCTGTTGTTCCAATTTAGTATTATTTATGCTATAATGACTTAAATGTAGCATAAATTACGTATTTTATTCTTTCCGTGTACTTTGTAGGTCATTACTTGAGTCACAGCTTTCATGTTTAGGACAACAGCAAGGTCATATATTATATGACTAATGTAAGTAGATAACTTATGTAATTCAAAGATGATTCCCGTTGAAAAGTACTGGTCAGCTGGAGATGTGTAATGTGGGTCAAAATTACATTGATCAAATGGGCAACAAAATATAACTTCTAGGATAAAATAAAAAGCAACAGAAAATTTAATAACGATATTCTCTTTGGATTACCTAATCTATCGAACTACCTTTTGATGCTTACCCGTTGAAGTGAACGAACTAAACTTTACAAATTTTGTGAATATTGACCGTTCTACACTTTACAAATTCCAAGTTCCCCCATCTAGTTCTCATGTTAAAACGCGTAGAAGCGCCAAACGCAGATCGTTCATTTTGAGGGAAATTTGTAAAGTGTAGTTCGTTCACTTCGACGGATAAATATCGGTATATGACTCAGTAAGCACTTGGACACATACTATAGCATACTTGACGTTCTAGGTCATGTTCTAAAGTAGCTTTCACAATGGACTTGAAATTCTAAGTAAATTGACAATTGCAAAACTATCTTTATTGTTATACGGTGATTCATGCGTCTATTTCGTGAAATGAGTTAAGTCACGTCTTTAGCGTTTTCTTATAGGCACTCTGACAATAGTTTAAATTCCACTTTTATTTCCGAACAATCATATATTAATCCAACTTAAAACTATCAAAAAAGCATAAGTTGTATCTAGCGTTTTTTTTTCCAGTGTATGTAAAATAAGATGGAAAAAAAAGTTTTTAATTTTTAAGATAGAAATGTAGCTAGTTCTATTTTAAAGTGTAATCTAATATGTTCCATTACTTTTATGTATTTTTTTTTACTATACGGTTTGTAATGTATAACTAAATATTATATGAAAAGCTAAACAAAAATTATCTTTAAGCTTATAAATAATTATTTTAAAAGTTGTCAGTTTACGTATACATAAAGTTTAAAAAATTTGGGGCAAAAAAAAAAAAAAAAAAGGACATTACTGATTAAAAAGAAAAAGATTATTTTAAAAGGTTAAAGTTTAAATCTATGGGATAAAGTATTCGTCTAGTGAAATTCCGGTTATTATCCTTTTCAATATTTTATCTTTGTTGTTTACGATTCTCATGTTCTAGCCTTTTTCACGAGGGAATAAATTGAGAGAGAGAGAGAGAGAGAGAGAGAGGATAGGATAACACAATTTAACTTCCGATACAAATCGTACAACAAAGCTAGTTATTTAGTAATGCGTTCTTCTCTATCGTTGTACGCATGTTTGAATGATGCTGCAATTCTCATACTGGAAATTTTGTTTGATTTTACAAAAAACATTTCAGTTATTTTCTGTTTAATTTAGATGCTGATTATACATTCAAAAAATTATAACATCTGAATAATTAGTAATTAGAATTACTAAGAAAAAAACTAAAAAAAAATTTAAATGTAATTTTATTTCATACTTTGTAAAAGAGAACATTATTCTAAATCATTTCGTATCCGAATTATGTTATTTTTGAGTTCATTAAGTATTTTTAATTAATTTTCTGAAAATCGGAAAATGGTGTACCGGCTGGCTATTATGCATAGAAAAAAAATTTACCGACCGTGACACCATTTCGTGACTTTAAATTCTTAATGAACTCAAAAAATTAAAAAATTCACATACAAATATTTTTAGGATAATATCCTCTTATAGAGAATTTGAAATAAAATTACCCCCTAAAAACATTTTTGGTTTTCCTCATGGAAAGAACTTAATTATGTATCACTGTTAGATACTCTGATACAAAATTTCATAATATTTTATTAATTCATAATTGTTTATTATCCAAAACAAGACATACATCTCAATTACATTGGAGTTATAAAGTTACTTACAATATTTTCTTATGCTGGTTTTATATTATAGTTTAAAGTTATTACATATAAACAAATAAATTTGTAGGTTTACATATAAAAGTCAGTAACTATTACACATATTGTGGAACATTTTTTTTAATTTTAGAGAACGAGTTAAAAATATCAAGAGTTTGCTGAATACATCTTTCATTCATGTACTCGGTGAATGAACATATTATTGAAAACATCAATTCTACCAAAAATACATTTAAAATTTTCATGATTTATTAACTTTATTATTATTATTATTTTATATTTAAAATGTTACTCTAATTGGTATTGAACAATCTTAATGTCGAAGTCAAAGTTATTATGATGCTTATTCTACAAAAAAAAATGTACTGAAAATATTTTATTGTATTTTTTAATTAAAATTTGTCTTTCTTTTGTTGCAGGTAAGAGAAACGTTCAAATTTCGTATTGTTTTCACAATTATTTCTGTAAGTACCAACTAACTATACATATAAAAAATATATACATGTGTGTACCATAAATTTACGTTTCTTTACAGTAAAATCACATTGTATTACATTAAAATTTAAGTACGTTATTGTTTCAGTTTTATATTCTTTTATTCAATTATATTGTTATATACAAAAATAATAAAAAAAAATTCATTGTTATATTTTTAATTTATATAAAACGAAAAAGGAAACAAAAATATTTATTTTAGTTTTATACATAAAAATAAAGTTCTCTGTCTGTCTCTTAAAACAATTTTAAAATTGTTTTAAATAGAAATGGTTTAAAAATATAAACAAAATAAAATACAAAAAAAAAAACTACTTTTTTTTTATCGTAAGATTTTAAACCATAGTAAATATTGAATATATTAGAAGTCAATGTTTTTGTTATATGAATGTGATGAGATTTTTTGCTTTGCTTAGTTTATCTTGAGTATGGTTATTGTATAGAAATGGATTCTCCGAGGTATACTCTAAGTTGAAACGTAAGAAACCAAGTGAGTTTTGAATAATGCATGATATATGTATAATAAAAAAAAAGAAAAAAAAAGAGAAAAAGAGAGACAGAAACAGAGAGAGAGAGAGAAGTGGCTGGATGTTACTGAGATTACATGTTGAATGCAAGTACATGCGTTACATTTTCTTTTTTTTTTTACGCTACTAAACTTATTTAAGAAATTTATATTATAATGGTTCTTTGATTATTTAAATTACATCTAGAAAAAAAAAGTGATATTTTTTTATTCATGATTTATTAAATTGTAAATCTAGTGAGAAAATAAGACTAGGAAAATATCAATAATTACACAAATACATACCATATATAATTGTGCAATTAAATTATATATTTTTAAAGACAATATTGCTATTTTCAAAAGCATATTTTAAACAAACAATTAAAACAATAACAATACTAAAATTGTTTACTAATAATTAAGGCTCACAGTATTTTCCTGCTACTAACAGATAAACAAACGAATTATATTAAAATAAAGAAATTCGCAGTTACAAGTAAATATTATGAAATTGAAAGCGTATTTAGAATAAAATATCGTAAACTAAAATCTAATAATAAGAATTACTAAAATAAAAATGATGAGTAATTTAAAAACAATAAAAAAGGCTATAATATACAAACTTTTTTATTTAAAAATTATAGGTTGATATTTTTAACAAAATAATAAACTTTCAACTGTTTTGTTGTTACAATATTTTTTATTTTTTTTATATTTTTTTCTAGTATCAGAAAATGTAACAAAATATAAATATTAACGTAAATTGTTATATTAAAATATTATTATTATATATAAATAAATTTATTTGCCGTTACGTCATGAATGTCATATTTTACGTGTAAAAAATATAATCATGTAAACACTTGCACACTAAAAATTGTGCAAATACGAGAAAGTGCTATTCACACTCTTGACCTTACAACTTAGGTTGTATATTTTATATTCTTATTTTTATATCTTTTTATTTTTATATACTCACAGATATTTGAAAATCAATGTTCCATGCTTATAAAAAGAGAAAAAAAAAGTGTAAATTTTTTATTACTGTGTATCAATATAGAATTGAGATATTTATAGACTTTCTTTATTTTCTTTTGTTATTTTAATTCTAAAAAAATAAATAATAGTAATAAAAAAAAGTGTGAAATTTCATATGAATTTGTTGAAAAAATGTTATTCATACAAATAAAAATGTTGTAAAGGAATTTAAAAAGAAAAACACTTATTTTTGTTAGATTTTTTTTTATGTGAAACTTATTGATACGTACCAATAAATAATAAGTAAAATGGTGTAATAATATAAAAAAGCAGGAGTTGATTTTTTTATAAAATTTCATGTTTAGTGTTGTAACTCGTATTAAAATTTTTATTTACGAAAAAAAAAAAAAAAATGTTGTTAAACGAGAAGCTATAACATTTTGTATTTTTATTAAGCGTATTTATGTATTTTCATGTTATTTAACGTAATATTTTTAGAATAAATGAGTGAATCAGGAAGTCGGAATACATTTTAATTTTGTCCCTTATGCGTATCATTCAACATCGTATGTAAATCTGTAGCGGGACAATCGCGCACGGTGGAAATTTAACTAAAATCACTTCTTCAAAAGTTACAATGTATTGTTTGTTATTTAAGTGCAAATAGTCTGAGTGTATACGTCATGGTCTAGTGGTTCACGCGTCCGACTTGCATGCAAGAGGTCGCGGGTTCGATCCCAGCCACCAAGATTCGGGAGGCAAGGTCAACCTCGCCTACCATCCTGATTGAGAGTTTCCACGGTCTGTCATGGCGAATGCCGGGATGTTTGCTAGGCCGTAGCTGACTAGTATCAAATGAACCTGCAAGTACACATATACAGGGTTTCGGAAGATTAGGGGTGAATAAATGTAGTTGGAAAACTGCTAGTATCTCATTGGGGTTTAGTCAAAGCAAAAAAAAAAAATAAATAATAATAATAAATTAAAAAAAAAATTCTTGGTTTTTGATTTTATCACAAACCGTTCGTAGTTGAAATAAATAAATAACTTGTTAGTGGATTCACTAAAATTCATATTGTTTGATAATGGTTATAAAAAAACTCAAAAGTAAGTCAAAAGAAAATATAAAACTGATTTTATTTGTAAAATTAAAATTGGACAAAAAAAATGTCTTTAAGAAAGTTTTTGGTAGCAAGATCTTGATACATCATGATTTTTTTTTTCTTTTTTTTTTTTTAATATACGAGAAATAGCTACATTAAAGTTTAAAGAATATATTTTTCATCTACTTTTTCAATTTCAAATTTTCTTTCTTTCTTTTTTTTTATCAACAATTTAAATATAGATTATATGTATATAAAAAATATAATATTATCGTGGTTTTGGTAGAGTAAATGCCAATATGATATGAATTGGATTTTATAACGAATAATACTGATGGATAAAAAAATTTCTGCCAAACCAAGCTAAATAGCTTTATGTCAAATACAGACATTATATTTTGTAATGTGTACAGAGGATTTACGATTTTGACAGCTTTTGAAAAATTTATATATATATACATACATATTATTTTGCGACATATTTTCTCATCTGTATAGATTTTTTTTTGCTCTCTTTTTTTAGTGTTACTTTTATTTATTTTTACTAGTTTCTTTGTTGCAAAGATAATATTATTTATTTGAAGGTAATTTAAGTATTTCAAATGTGTTTTAGTATTAACATAATTAATATTATATCATTTTTTAATGTAATTTTACTGGTTATATATAATTTCTTCCATCAAATTAAAAAACGGATCAAAAAAATGCAGCTTATAATCGGTTATATATATATATATATATATATATATATATATATATATATATATATATATATATATATATATATATATATATATATATATATATATATATATAACGGTATAACGGTATACAGTACATCCATCCATAACTAATACTCATAAAAAAATAAATATATATCACCGCATTTTTATATTTAGAGAACTTAAAATTATTTTTAGTTTTTTTTTTTTTTTTTTTTCACGCTATTCATTTAAATTTAGTAATTAAGTAATATTAAAACGTCCAATAAAAATACTTACATTTTTATGGAACCATCAAAATTTAATTTCCATAACAATGCAAAATAAAACTACATTTTTATTCATTTGAATCCTTTTTTTAGCTGTAACAGTTTTTCAACGTTATATTCGAAAAATTTATGAAAACCATTTATTACTTTTAAAAAAAAATTATATATATATATAATATAATACCCATAACAAAAAAATATATATTAATCAACCTATATATTTTTAATTACCTACCATTAATCAATTGTAAAATATCAGATAAATCCAATTAATCTATAAACGTATATATAAAATGAAAAATGGACTTGAAATAATATTACTATAAAAAGTATAAAATGATTTATGCAAACTAACTTTAGTGTTTGTACAGTTGTTGTACTGTATGTACTTGTTATATATATATGTAAATATATGCAATGAAAATGAAGTATTGTGTAATGAAATTGCATTTTCTCTGTTAGTAATACAGACACGGTGAAATAAAATTTTATTCCATTGTTTTATAAAAAAAATTCAAATGTCTTTTTATGAAGTATTGTACGCTAATTTAAGTTTTTATTAATACTTACTTGTATTTACGTAAATCAATAAATATTTATCATTATTCATAGATATTAAAAATAATAATAAAAAAATAAGATTTAGGCTTGAAAAATGTCTGGCCCAACTCTTACGTGTAGCCCAATATTTATTAGAATTGCATTCTATAAATTTGACGGTTCTTTCTGGAAGTAAAAAAATATTTATATTTAAGGCATAAATGTGCTAGAAAAAAATGTCAAATCGGAAGATATCAAGAAGAGAACAGGCAATAGAGGAAAAAATATAAAGTGTAACAAGGGGGGGGGGGATTATTAAAGAACAGTAAAATTGTCATAAGGCAATGAAGTATGTATATTTCTGTACTCTTAGGCTTGTTAAATTGTTAATGTTAGGAGGGGGGTGGGGGTTAAAATGGTGATGTTAAGGCTTGACAATAAAATATATCTCTTACAAGTAATTCAATAAAGTTTAAATTTGATTAAGAAAATCAATGTATTTTATATATTTTTGGAATAAAATTTGACATTATTTTGAAACTACATTTATTATAATATAATATTTTTGAGGTACTTCAATAATTAAATAATACCGTCGTGCAATCAATTTGTATATCAAAATATTACACTATGTAAACGCGGTTTTAGATCCTTTTTTTTAGCGAATTCAAATAAATAAATGAATATATAACATTATATATAATATATTAAATATTATTTGCATCAGAATTATTTACAATAAATTAATTCCCAATTCAAATGCATACATATTTATACATAACATTGAAATGTTATATTATTTTATTACATTTAAGCTTTATATTATATTTAACTGTAGAATATCGTAACAGTGTACATCAATATTAACCCTTAAGATACATCATGTGTAAATAAAAATAGCAACAACAACACAACAAAATAGGAAATAGAGTTTTTGAATACATTGAAAAATAAAACAATGCATTGGCTGTTATATATAGGATTGAATAGAATGAGAGAGAGAGAGAGAGAGAGAGAGAGAGAGAGAGAGAGAGAGAGAGAGAGAGAGAGAGAGAGAGAGAGAGAGAGAGAGAGAGAGAGAGAGAGAGAGAGAGAGAGAATGAGTAAAACGATTTGAAACCAACGTATAAAAAGCCATTTTCTTCTCTCTCACACTATTTTTTTTCCTTCTATGTATTGTATTTTTGTGTTTGTTCACTTCAATTTCCATACTTGAAATTGCTTTGCTCGTATTCAATGTATACTTGGGTAAAAATAACAATAATACATACATACATACTTTCACATACTATATAGGAAATAATATATAGTATTACTTTTTTTTTTCTTTTTTTCCTTTTTTTATAAAATATCCATCTATACTCTTTTACTGTGACATTTTGATTTTATTTTTTATATGAAAGCTGTTATTTTTCTAAATTTAAAACAATGAGAAAAAATTGGTCTTAAATAATCTGTGTCATTCTACCCATTAAGTTTACTTAAATATATTATTTTTGGTAATATACTTATAATTAGAATATAACACCTTTTATTTGTTAATTTTAAAATATTTGTGTACCGGAATATGCAAATTAGATTAGTAGACAAAATAATTGTTGATTATATAAATTTAAATAAGTTGTATAATTTATTATGTAATAAATTTTCATTTTTATTTCATTTGTTTTGAAGAAATACATAATAAAGAAGTGAATACAAACAATTTTAATTAATAAGGGAGTAAGGGTGTGTACGCATGACGTCATTCTGAGTGCTTTTCGATGCTCTTCTTGAGCAATGAATAACATTGCTCAGCATAGGACAAACGTAGTTTTTGGCTATTTTCTTTGGAAAATTAGCTATTTTTTGGTCATTTATATTTTTCTTGCATACTTGAAGTACCAATTCACCCTGTTAACAGCATCAATGCTCTCAAAAATATTGCGAAGTATTTTTAAACTTGCAAAATGTGCTATTTTCCTATACCGGCCAATGTTATTTAGTACTCACTTATGACGTTGACTTTAACATGAATGAAACCAACCTATAGGTGACCGACTGATATCTTACAAACTAAACGGTTGCAAAATATAAAATGAACATGAAGTAAAGATGAATTGTTCAGTTTTGTCAAACACATGCAAACAAGATCAAACAGTTAAGTTATTTCAATTTGAAGATAACGTGTAAATGTGAACATTCAACTTTTAGCGCTAACATTTAACTTGTATTTGAAACTTTTTTTAAAATTAAAAATCGAATCCATTTATCAGAATTTTTTTTTTATAATAATTTAATTTCATTTGAAAATAAATATATATTATTTTTGTATTGCTGGATATAAATAGAGTAAAAAGAATTAATGCAAAAATAAAGTGACTCTTTTGACTATTTCCGCACTAAATCGGTCACACTCGTCGTTAAACAGTATTCTCTCTCTCTCTCTCTCTCTCTCTCTCTCTCTCTCTCTCTCTCTCTCTCTCTCTCTCTCTCTCTCTCTCTCTCTCTCTCTCTCTCTCTCTCTCTCTCTCTCTCTCTCTCTCTCTCTCTCTCTCTCTCTCTCTCTTTCTCTGTGTGTTTCTCAGTGTAAAATGTACAGACAATTTGTACAGACATATAATTTTCCTTGTACTGTGATTTTAATTAAAGCAAGCAGTACGCACAGTACGGTAAATAGAAATATGTAAATTACGTATACGTACGTAGACGCTTTTATTTGTCTATACCATATAGTATATGTAATAGATGTTATCAAAAAATTAAATTTTTCTTTTTTAGGCATAAGTTTTGCAATTTTATTTCAAATTGGCAAGTTTTCTTGTATACATGCGTGCTGTAGTAACACCTAAACTACATTACATAAATACCGTACTTAATTTGCACCGTATGAGATAGAAATACTTTAATCAAAGAACAAAATATTAAGGAAGCGTTTATTGTTTATTACATTTACAAATTGAAATTGAGAGAGAGAGAGAGAGAGAGAGAGAGAGAGAGAGAGAGAGAGAGAGAGAGAGAGAGAGAGAGAGAGAGAGAGAGAGAGAGTTGACAAATACAGTATATAAATATCATGATGCTTTATATCCCATATCCCTTTCGGGGCTATAGCTAGCAGCATTTTACTTTGACCTAATAATGGACCACCATTATAACTTCATATCCTGACACACCTAGCTCTTTTACTTTATTTATACACGCAATTTGCTTCATACTTTTTTTTTTTTTTTTTTTTTTTGCAACTTGAACTAACAAGTAAAAAAAAAATTTCTTGCAGTCACTTTTTAATAATTTAATACCAGTATTAAGACCAGTAATGTTTTAAACCTGTCTCTTCCACTCATTTTATATATTTCAATAATTAAATACCTAGATAAATAAATTTCTTCCTATATAATATTGCTGTTAAATTTATTGGATATTCAACATAATTTCACAATATCAAAGTTTGAGAGAAAAATATTAGTCAAGTTTTGTTAGTTAATTTTCACGTTGTATAATAGTGCATATTTTAACACCGTATATATTTAGGCAAAGGTATTTCATGTACTTTGGTTAGTACAGATGTCAGAAGTGACGTAGGTATTCGTGTTTAATTTTAAAATGTGGTTTACCCCTAGCTTGCTGTCAACTCTCTAAACTATTGTTTTTCTTTACTTAAAACAATGTTTATTGGCATTTT
The DNA here is from genome assembly GCA_949318235.1 of Ecdyonurus torrentis. Lineage (NCBI taxonomy): Eukaryota > Metazoa > Arthropoda > Insecta > Ephemeroptera > Heptageniidae > Ecdyonurus > Ecdyonurus torrentis. Next base: position 17,992,388 of record OX439136.1, read on the forward strand.
AGAAACTAAAATTATGTTACAACTTTTAAGAATGTTAAAATTCAAAGTTATTTACCTATTTTAAGTTTTTAACTACGCTTTTTTTAAACGTTCTTAAATTAATTATGTACAGTTTTTTATATGTCTGATTGTATATTTAAAGCCATAGACCACATAAAACAACATGTGCTTTTTAATGAATAAACAAGAAATGGGATCTTCAAAACTGTTCACATTTTTACCAGAATGTTAACGTTAATGTGAGAGAGCGTGAAAATACTGTAAAGTATGCAATTTGCGTGACTATTCATGTTTATGACGTCAGATACATCCAATAATTAGTATGAAAATGTTGTGCAGGTTGCATAAATCGAAATTTCTGATCACTGCTACGGAGCTACAGTTGGTTTTGAGACAAACTAAAGTTATTTATGTAAGTCCCATCAAGTGTTTTGTGATATAAATGCTTATGTTTTTCTCTGCATGGTATATTCCTTTAAGCTATTGCACGCGGAAAAAAAAAACACGTAATAATTAAGCTAGCTCATTTTCAGCATAATTTGTTTAATCCAACTTAATTTATTCTATACTTCATAATAACTTTGTTACATAACAAATATTATGGTGTGCAGCATAATTATGTTGTTCTAATTTAGCAACATTTAGGATATAATGACATAAATGCAGCATAAATTACGTTATTTATTCATTTCGTGTGAAATGAATTTAAATTTTATTTTAATATATAGGAAAAAAAAATGAAAAAAATCAAGCATTTTTACTTGCAATAAACTTAATTAAAATTTAATTGTATTTAATGTGAAGATAATATATAAATAAATTTCATCGTTAAAATGTTGCAACGTGTAAAAAAGGCTTCATGCTTGACCATTCTTAATACACTGGATATTATGAACTATTCATATCTAATAGAGTAAATATTGTAATAAAATATATTATATGATAGCTAACTCAAATAAAATACCAGAATTAAGTATCGTTACATTGCATTCCACATGTAAATATACCTATTTCAAATGTGTTTTTTTTCTTTCTTTTAAATAATATAAAGAATCAATGACTTTTTATTTGTAAAGCATATACTTAAAATTTGATTTGCAGTTTGAAAGTAAATGTTTACTTTTTCAATCGATTCCTTTTTTTTTTTTTTTTTTTTTTTTTTTTTTTTTCCCCTTTCTGAAATGATTAGAACAAAGTTCACGTTTGCTCATAAAACTTTTTTTTTTATTTCTCAATATTGCTGCGTGTCTCTTTGTTTAATATCATTATTCTTTTTTTTTATTATTACTCTTTCGTCTCCTTCTTGTCTTTTTCACTGCCAAATAAATATATTGATATAATTAAATTTATTTGTATTTTATTACTGTTTTATTTCTTTTGTATATGTAGTATTTGTTTTAATTCTATTTAATATATTTGTTGTTGTTTTCTTAAATTAAGTATATCTTAAAAATTGATCTTAAATATATGCTTAAATTCAAACAACAAATAAGTGCTAAAAGCAAAAAACTAAATTCTATATTGCGTTATGAAAATGTAATATTACGGAGTAGTTTAGTTTTACGGGGACTTCAAGCATTTTAAGGGTTCATTTTAAAAGTCTTGCACATATCTGTAAAATTTAAAATTTTGCTCCCTGCTTTTTAGATATTATTTTAAATTCAATGGAAACCTATGCTAAAAATTTTAGGACCATCAGATAAGGGAGAGAAAAAAAAATTGAAATTAACATGAAGCAGAAAATCAACATGATTACAGTAAAATTCATAATAAAAGTTGTGCATGGTGACATTCTAAATTTCTAATATAAATATATATATATATATATATATATATATATATATATATATATATATATATATATATATATATATATATATATATATATATATATATATATATATATATATATATATAGAAGTTATCTTGTGCGCAAGTATAGTTAAAAAAAATTAAGTTTTTGTTCTAATTACCGCAGTTCCTCATTTCTGAAACTGAATCACAGTTCCTGTACATTTATTATAATAAAAAAAATAAAGGCTATTACTTCATCAAACACAGTATGCAATTGAATGTAAATCTTAATGTGATGTTCATATTTTTATAGTATACTAAACTTTCAAGCACTGACATGTTTGTATTTATTTTGTAATCACTCTTCAACTTCATAAAATTTTTATATATATATATTCATGTTGTAGGAAAGATAAATGTATGGCCAGGAAATACTGTATTTTATATTTAATATTATTATTGCTGTTAGCTGTTATTTTCAAGGTTTATATAAACCTTGTGTTATTTTATTATTTGGTTTGTATTATATTAAAAATTTTGGATGTTGATGTTTTTTTTTTTTTTTTTTTTTTTTTTTTTCTTCGAGACGTTTACAAAAACCCGAACGTTTGCGAAATGTGACGTCACCACTTCATTTCAATGAGATCTTCCACACTCATTATCTTAAAACAAAAGAAATATATTATAATATATTCCTGAAAGAAAATAATCATGAATATTCAGTGTATTTTCATATATGTATGACATTTTCTTTGATATATTTTTAAATTTATTTTTTTGCTTTGCTCATACATACACTATTTGTGACCATTAAAAAAATACAGAACACACATATTTTTAAATGTGAAAGTTCATTTTAATATCTCTGAAGTACTTGAAATATATATCAGTTAAAAAATATACATGAAAACATCTTCAAAATTGTTATAAAAAAAAAAAAAAAAAAAAAAAAAGTTCTGTATCATGAAATAATGTTTTCACACGAAAAAATTTTGAAGAAGGAAAAAAAACTGAAAGTTTTAAAAAAAAAATAATCACAACAGGAAGATGAATTGGTTTTCAATATAATTCTAATCGATTGTTGCAGCATCCATTTAAATTACAAATTAATAGTGATTGATTGGCGCCTTTTTTTTTTTTTTTTTTTTTCTTGGCTTATTAAAACAAACTCTTGAGGGTAAAATGACTAAAATGTTTTTTTTTTTTTTTTTTTTTTTTTTTTTTTTTACTTTCAATGGCCTGTTGTGAAATCTATTTTAAATTTTGTAAAGTTTAGTTGATTTATTTTCGATTGAAGTATAGAATATACAATAAAAAAACTCTTAGAACATAAATTTGTAAAAACTTTATCGAATGAATTTTCAAGTATAAAATTCAATATTGATTTACAAATAAATTTCTGTAACAACTTTAAAAACACATAAAAAAATAGCATTACACGAGGTTTGAATAATGTTTTCATGGAGCGTTTTATTTTAAACATAATTGTGTTGCTTCAAGGAATTTTTGCTTTGTGTGCTTTTGAAAAACAAACATTTTTTTGGTTCTTTTTTTTTTTTTTTTTTTTTTTTTTTTTTTTTTTTTTTTTGCTTTTAAATTATGAATTTAGTATCAGAATTATAGACTACATCATAATACTGTACCACATATTACGAACAATAAATTAATATGTTTCAGCTTAATTTCAGAAACACTTATTCATTACAACATAATTATGCTATATACTTTTGTAGTATAGCGATTATAACAATTTGCATGCACTTATTCATGTAATTCCAAAATATCAATATTATTTATGCAATGATATAATAATTATTCACTGTACGGAAAGTGCCATAAGTTATGCTGCGTTTATCACATATAGCATAAATTTTTCTAAATTGAAATTATTTTTTATCGATTGTGCAATATAATATGATATTTATGCTATTTATATACGAGCCATTATGCACCATAGCAAAACTTATACTGATTTAAGTATAATTGGTGGTGAGAATGCGCTACCATAACTATAACGTTTTCATTTTTATTCGTTTTTATTTTAAATTAATGTTAACTTTTTTTTTCTTTTTTTTTGCGCATTATTTAAAACTTTTTGCAAAAACAGATTTTGATAATAAATCAATATATTATTTCTCCGTGTAATTGCAAAAGCGTTAGAGCGTATAATTTACGTGTTAACGAAGTAAGCAATATAAATCTGCGGTTAAAGCGATATATAGATAGATTTTCAGAACGTGGGAAATTGAAAGGGGAGGAAAGAAGGGAGAAAATGTGTTTTGGTCAGCTGATATTTCCTTTACTTTCCTATACCCTCCTCCCTATTTTGTGCTTTCTATTATACATTTTGCACACAAAAAAGCTGTATCAATATCACGCAATGTAAATTTTCATGCATGTAATTTCTGATAAAATTATATAAGGAAAATGTTTTGGAAAATATATTTAAAGGCGTATAGAACATCTTGAACAAAAAAAGTTCTCTAATATCCTAACATACCTATATCGACGTTGATTTGGCCGGAGTCATTAATTTCTAATTTATTTTGCATCAATTTAAGAAATGGGAACTGCGGGTATATGACGTCACAGCTCGCCTATTTCCGCGCGCGTGGACTAGTGAGCTGCGACGTCATTAACCCACAGTGGTGATGTCTTAAATGAAAAATAAATTAGAAATCAATGACTCCGGCCAAATCAACGTTGATATTTAGGTATGTTACGATATTAGACATGTTTTTTGTTCAACGTGTTCTACGCCTTTAATGTAATAATATTATAAAGCGATGAATATTATGTAAACATTGTAAAGATTTATTGTTCAATGAGATTTTGAAACAATAAATGCAATTTCACATGAATGCAATCAAAGTTCATCGTTTGTAAGCAAAATCTTTTGATCTTACGTGCAAATAAAATAATTAAAATACAATTTTGTACATCAATCAGCCTAGGAAAATAAGTTAAAATGTGGTTGCCTTTTTATTATTAGTTATTTTACGACGTATTTATTTATTTACAAGCACTTTACTTACTTGCTCTTGTATCAATATTTTGCTCTATTTCTATGAATTCAAACACGCTACAATTATACAAAATTATACTAATTTTCCACCATACAAAGAGAAATCTCGGAGCTAGTATTGTTTTGTAAGTTCAAAGTTATTATTATTATCTATCAGTTAAAAATTTCTCGTTGGATGCCTCGAAAAAAAAATCTATGGTTGCCATTTTGCTATTCCAGGTGATTATTGGGCCTGTTCTGTTTTAATAGGCTACTAGTCAGTGGTAAATGGTATCTGGACAACAACAAAATCTGTCTGAATTTTTTTTTCCATCTGTTTTATTTTTATTTTTTTATTTATTTTTTTTTTATGTTGCCGTGTTGAGTAGCCAAATTAAGCACATGATATATTTTTAAAAAATAACAAAATGAAAAATATACGCAAATAATAATTTCGATTAATATAAAATCATGATAAATTAACCATATCTGAGTGGTTTTTAATTATAAAGTTGAAATATTGGTTATAATTTTATAACATTAATGCAGATCGAGCTAAATTGAGTGTATAACGTTGATTAGATTATTGGTTAATTTAAACATGGATGTTATTGAAAAATATTATGGGTCAAAGAGCTTCGAAGTTAAATAATATAATTCAATTTTTTAGTAACGCTTCTCTCTCTCTCTCTCTCTCTCTCTCTCTCTCTCTCTCTCTCTCTCTCTCTCTCTCTCTCTCTCTCTCTCTCTCTCTCTCTCTCTCTAACAAAACTGCAATATTTTTCTCCGTAACAAGTCACTAAAGTCACTGTAACGTAAGAAAAAAGAGAGAGGGATAGATAGACAGACAGACAGAAAAAAAGTTCACAATTTCGTAAAGTACAAGACTTTTCATTGCTTCTTTGGCAGACATTCAATTGCATATAAAAATTCTTCTTCTTTTTCTTGTTTTATTTGAGTTTAAAGTTAGTAAAAGAAATAAAAATCAATTTGCTGACTTGAAAAATAAACCAAATATATGTGGGTTTGTACCTTCATAAATTTATAGTCATTCTCTCTCTCTCTCTCTCTCTCTCTCTCTCTTACACTGTAAACTCTTTATTTTTAATTTTTTCGCACGTAATCAATGTTTTTTATGTGTATCAAATAATCGATTTATTGCTTTAATCGATTAAATTAACGATAGTCTTATGTAATGTGAAATACTGGTTTTTGTATACATGACTATAATATACGAGAAATCGTATAGGGAGGCTGTGTAATTAATGAGGTTTCCCTTACATACATGTTCTCTCTCTCTCTCTCTCTCTCTCTCTCGCTCTCTCATTTAATTTATGCTAGCCAAGATGTTACATTTATACATACTAAAATTTCTTCTTATTTTATGCAATTTTTATTCTTCGTCTTCTTCGTTTTCATTTATTACACATCTTAAATTTTAATTAGTTTAATTTATATTCAGTTTTGTTAAATCTTAAGAATTTTAAATGAAATTCTAATACTATGTTATTTTATTAATATAAAACATTTTCTTAGTTTTAAAAATGTGGTATTCTCATATAAAAATATATTTTAATTTATTACATAGGGGTTCAGTTTATAGTACAATAAAGTAAAGATTAAATATTTCAGTTTTTTTTATATGAATAATTAAATTATAAAATTTAAGTTTTACTGTTTTGAATGTACAAAAATAAAAAATGAAGTTCATATATATTTTTATATTTATTTAAAACAAAGGGAAATTAACTAAAGTATTGGTTTGATATGTAAGTGGAAATTATTTTGCAATACGGAAAAAATAAAATCCATGAATCATATTGTGTACATATCTTAGTTTACAAAAGTCTTATTTAGACGTTTACTGCATTCCTGTGTGAACACAATGATGACATTGTAGTAGAAATTTATTTCCTTAGTGCTGAAAAGTAAATTTGCGGTACAGAATAGTTGAATGAACATAATTTCTTCTTTATCATGTGTATAGCATTATACGTCAGCATTTTAAAAATAAACAATTAAGATTTTTAGTATGTCTTTTATTTTCACTTAAGGGCAGTGGTCAGTAAATAGCAAACAAGTGTTTAATAAGTGGACCTGATTTTGTGTACAGTGGTACTTTGATTAACGAAGACAAACTCAAGTATTATAATGTAAAGTTTTAATTGTTGGGTTCAAGACTTTTTTTCTTTTTTCTTTTTTTCTTTTTTTTTTTTACTATACTTAATTCAATTGTCACCTATTCTGAAATTTTTATCAAAGATAAATGACACAGTAAGCATTTAAAAAAAAAGTATTCAATTTTATTTTATAGACGATAATATTTTTAAGACTTCTGCCCACTGCCCTTAATAGAAATAATATAAAATAATATAAAGCAAAATAAATACATCAAAGAAAAACTGTGTTTTAAACCACTACAGTATATACGATAAACCTAAAAAATTATAACACAGAATGTTATTAAATTATCAAAAGAGACGGAAAAAAAAGTAAGGCGTGAAAACTCACAAACTGGATATAAAGAAAGAAAGAAAAAAAAAAAAAAAAAAAAAAAAAAAAAAAAAAAAAAAAAAAAAAAAAAAAAAAAAAAAAGCTTTTGACGCTCAAAAAGAAAAATATAATAATTTTTTTCTTTGAATATGAAAACATGTTTCAATTTTTTATAAAGATTAAATGTCTGTGAAAATATTTTATACTAAAGCGTGACGATATTAAATAGTAATATTTTCTTTTTTTTATTTATTTCTTTTTGTTATTATTATTATTATTTATTACATTAGTACTATATGGTAATTTTTTTTGTAGTGTTAATAATTGCAACTAAATACATTGCTTTATTTATATATATATATATATATATATATATATATATATATATATATATATATATATATATATATATATATATATATATATATAATATATATTATGACTTTTATTAATATTGAATTAAATTTATGTAATACATATGGATTCAGAGAAAGAGAGAGAGAGAACATCACTTTTACGAGACAATATTTCATAATAACACTTCTTTAACGTGACGAAACGTTTCATCTGAAGTTGTCACGAGAGTAGCAAAGGTTCTATCTACACCAGCAGAAATAGTTCTCATTTCCCTTAATACGTTATATTTTTAAATTAAAATTTGGATAACAGTCAATGATACTGTTATATGTCTCAATTTTTCAATGCTTTCGATTGATATAATTTAATTTTTAGTATTTAAAAAAAAAATACAATATTAAATTATCAAGTATACAATAATAGTAATGATATTAATATAGTAATGATTTAAAAAATTAATTTTTTTTTTTTTTAAGTTTCAATTTTTCTTTTCTAAATTGCAATTCAATGTAGTTTATTTGCAAGTATATATTACTTAAGAAAATAATTGTCAATAATAAGAACAAATAAATAAATTATATGAACAAAAAGCATCATTAATAATATTTCATATTAATTATTTCCATTGCAAAAGTTGTTCATTTCATTATAAAACTTTATACTATATACATCTAGCATTTACAATCCTCTTTTTTATTTTTTATTTCCAGTGCATAAAATATGTTCTCTCTCTCTCTCTCTCTCTCTCTCTCTCTCTCTCTCTCTCTCTCTCTCTCTCTCTCTCTCTCTCTCTTTCTCTTGTATACATGAAAATTGCTCATGTACCACCATTTCTATTACAAAACAAAATTCAATATAAAAAAAATTGAATAAAATTAAATGAAGTGTAAAACTTTTATATAATTACTCGATGTGTTTTATAAAGTTTATTCTAATTGGAAAGAGAGAGAGAGAGAGAGAGAGAGAGTAAAGAGAGGAATAGGGAGAATATAAATTTCTGTAAAAGTAATTATACATCTAATATGCACTGTACTTGTTAACTATATTTACTTGTATGTGTATATAATAATATTATACTATATAGTGCATATGTCTCAATACTTTCAATTTAAAATTCAATTAAAACTGTAGTATTAAGATATTGCTATTCTAAAAAGACTTGCAATATATTATATATTAAAATAAATTTCTATTGCAATTTAATGAAAAACTTGTGTTTGAAGCTCAATTTGATTGATACTTGAATCAATTAACTAAAAAAACATTATTTATTTTCATTTCATTAATCAATCACTGCTTGCTCTTTTTTTGTTTTTCTACTGAATGTGATTTATCTTATATGTTATATTATGCACTGTATATGTATGTAACGTATATTTTGAAAACATAAAATTGAAGTTTTGTAACATTTTACATTATTTGCAAAATTTATTTACGTGTTATAATTTTGATAATATAATTTATACCATCCAAAATTGTCATGCTTTATAATATTTAACAGGTTACGTGTAAGAGTTACGATATGAATTTCATATTTTTTGTATGATTATTATTATTGTTAAATGAGCTAAAAGCATAAAATATATATATATAATAATATTTTGATTAGATTTGATTTGATTTTTTTTTTTTTTTTTTTTTTATGCAGCATTATATGAAATAAAATTATCCTATATAATTTCATAGAAATACGATGTAGGAGTATGTAGCATTTTTTTCCGAATAAAATATTACGTTATAATTATGTACAGTATATTATTATTATTAAGTATGTACCAGTTCATTTCAATGCTATCTTTTTTGTTACTATACTATACATTTTAAAAATTATAGTAAATATAGCAAAAATTATGAGATGTAAAAACTGGTTTGGCTTCAAAAAGCAAAAGTAAATAATAATTTCTTTTTTCTTCCGTATTCCATTTTTTTTTTCTTTCTTTTTTATCAAGAAGAATAGAAAACTGTTTCGATATATATTTTTTATAAATTTATATTGCCATACAGTCTAAAAAAAATGTGAATACATAAAATGTATATCACACACACACACACAAAGTATAGAATAAAAAAGCCAGTATCGATTTCTACTTTGAATCCTAATAACAGACTTTACATATGAAAATTGCAAAGCTTTAGAGGATCATGAGATATACGTATACTGTACTGAGCTAGTTTGAGAATATTATACAGAATTTCATAAAATTGCTACGTATAATAAAAAATTTATATTTGAAAAAAAAAATCGCAAGCTTTCTGAATAATCATAAATGTAAGCTTATCTTCAATTTAAACTATGAGGAAAAAATGTATATTTTAGTGAAATTTGTACAGTTTTTAAATCAATTTGAATTTATTCCAAATAAATTTCAAATCATTTTATAAATAAATAAATTATAGTATATATAAATAAATACATACATAAAATAAACAAATACAATTTTTTACTACTGAAATAAAGGTAAAAATTAATCATTGAATTATAAAAAATAATAATCATAATAATAATTATCAATTTTATATGTTTCGTTGTTGGAAGCTCATATAGTGAACTCTAATGAGGAATTGGTAACCTGCTGTTACATGAATGGATTGCTAAATTTCCAATTAAAAGTTTATTTAAAAAATTATATATTTGCAAATCATCAATCATTATAAAAAAAAATTTAAGCCCGATGCCAGTCATTTAAAACAACATAATATTAAATATTAATTTTGCTGTACAACACAACGGTTATATTTTACAGCAAAATTAGTTATGCCATTCCAAAATCACGACATTTTTGCTAATATGACTTATATTAAATTTAGCTTTTTTTTTTTTTTTTTTTTTTTTTTTTTTTTTTTTTTTGGAACTAAAAAATTCTAAGCTAAGCTTCTTTACCTTATTGGTTTGTTAACTATTGCTAACAACACAGGATTAATTATTGATTATAAATTACATAATTTCTTTTGTCCTTGTTAAAATCAATCAATCATACAGGAAATTCTCATACTGAAACACATCCATATTAAAATTCTCTAATCTAAAGCTTTGTTATATTTTCTCTCTTCACATAACCCACTAATAAAAATCAACATAATTCAAACAATCTCAATTCATGTAAATTTCAACATACATTTCTTTCAAAATGAATCATAAAAACATAAATCTAAAATTAATTAAATTATATTTATCTTTATTATATAATAAAGAATCTAAATTACGTGTATGTAATATATGAAAATAGACCATAATGTAAGTGGTTCTAATTTTGATTTAATTATATGTGTATTATATGGTTATACTAATGTAAAATATGTCTATTACTATTATGTAATGTAAAACTAGTGTAAAGTTTAATTTAATTATAATATAACAAAATTCATATCATTTCTCATACATGTTATATTTAAATTAAAGTTTCTCTTGTACAATTATATTATAATTAACTAATTTTATACACGTAGAGTTTTCTTTCAGTTAGAGTTGCCTAAATATATTTTTAAAGTATTAAAAATAATTTTAATTCAACTTTTCTACAAAAGATTTTTTTTTCTTTAATATTATTGCAAAATTAAGTGCAATTTTTTCATTCCATTTATAAAACTCATTATTCATGCAATTTCAACTAGAAAAAAAGATTTTATAGAAGAAAAGAGTCAATAGATTAGGGAGAACTGGAAGAATGAAAGTTAAGCTTTAAGCTGACAAGGACACCTTGCAAGAGTGAAAATAATTTGTAATCCAGGCCAAAATTAGACGCGTATAACAAAGAGTAATGTTCACACTAGCCGTTCATATTATTTGCTTAAGTCATAGAAGTTTTTACTGAAGATATTTTCAACCATATTTTAAAAATATATTAAATTCATTATTTATTTATTTTACACACAAAAATTATGTTAAAGGCGTAGAACAGGTTGAACAAAAAACGTGTCTAATATCGTAACATACCTAAATATCAACGTTGATTTGGCCAGAGTCAATGTTTTCTAATTTATTTTACATTAACTAAAGGCAGATGCATGTTTATGACGTCACATCTCATTTGTTTCTGCGTGCGTGGACTATAGTAACCTGTGACGTCATAAACCTGCATCTGATACATTGTGAATGTACATAAAATAAATTAGAAATCAATCTGGTCAAATCAACGTTGATATTTAGGTACGTTAGGATATTAGACATGTTTTTTGTTCAACGTGTTATATGCCTTTAAACATAATAAAATTTGCTTTTTTATGTATTCATGCAAGTTAAAAATACTCATTTCGTAGTTATAAGCTTTAAAAGCTTACAGTCGGACAAAAATGTTTACAAATGCAATTTTTACCCGAATGCACTTTTGTACATAAGGAAACTTTTTTAAAAAAAGTTGAGAATTGTTGCTATCACAGTTAAGTACTTTTTCCAAGTAAAAGATTATCTTTTTTGTTATCCCCTTCAAGATGAAATAATCTAAGCTAAATGAGATTTCACAAAGCTGTTTAACTGTAACAATAATATGTAAATTTGATCTTTAAAGTTTTACTAAATATATGAAAAACTTTTCTTTTTTTTTTTAACACTGTTTTCATTTTTATTATTCGTAGACTCTATTATTATTTTTTAATCTCATTTTTTTAACAAAATGTATTTAATGGAAAAACTTTTTTTTTTATCATTCTAATTATTTAATTATGAATTTTTAATATTTTAATTCAAACTTTTTTTATATTATGAATGTTTGGTGATGGGATTACTTTTTAAAGGGTAATTAAAAAACAGTATAGGAATTATATTATATTTTATAAAAAAATCATCTATAAATTTTAGGAAGTATTAAAATATTTTTTAGTCATTTCTATTTCTATTTTTTCATCCTATTTTTCAATTGACTTTGAAGACATTTATTTGAAGTAATTTTTTTAATTTCCTAATCAAATTCTTTTGTATGGAATCGCAGCATTAATTCATTTTAATACTTTATTAAAAAAAAAAAAAAAAAAAGGAAATTTTCCAACTTTTTATTTTTTATTATTATTATTATTATTATTTTACGATTTTATTAATTTTTAACATACTTCGAGTATGGCGTGAACAATATTCACTTTCGTAAATACTCTAAAAATAAAAATCATTGAATTAAAAATTTAAAAAAAAAAAAAAAATCAAATAAATTTTTAGACTGATTATATAATATGCAGACACTAATATGAAATTTAATTAATTATTGCATCAATTGAAATTGTTAATTAAAATCTACGATAGTATACGGCAAAATAATAACATTTTATATCCTGCACAATAAGTAGCAGCATCACAAAATCAGGACACATCATTTGGCAAGGGTCATTAAGTCGATCACTGGTAAGAGTCATTATTAATTTTATGGTAATATTAGCGTGGTATAGAGTTTGAAATGTTAAATTAAATTTTTTGAATTTTCAATAACTTGATTCTAAATCTTTATAAAATAGTACATCATTATATAAATAAAAAGTACAATTCAAACAATATATTTAGCAGGTACCACTCCAAGGTGAAAAATGTTACGCAAAGTTGACTCCAGATAAATTAAAGCCATAGACCACATTTTAATTTGGTCTTTTAATTTTAATTTTTAATGAATAAACACAAAACGGGATCTTCAAAACTGATGACAATTTTTACCAGAATGTTAAAGTAGCCCCACGAGAGAGCGTGAAAATACTGTTAAGTATGCAATTTAAATGAAAATTCATGTTTATGACGTCAGAAACGTGCAAAAATTAGTATGAAAATGTTATGCGGGTTGCATAAATCGAACTTTCTGATCACTGATCACCGTTGATTTTTGAGACAAACTAAAGTTATTTTTGTAAATTTTATCAAGTGTTTTGTGATATAAATGCTTATGTTTTTCTCTGATCTATTCCTTTAAAATAAGTGTAAGGACAATTTTCAGAGTTTGAAAGTTTACTTTGTTACGATTTTTGCCACTGACTGTACATACTGACATAGGGGGATAGCACTGTCAACATTGACGTGTGCAGTACATACAGTATAGTATACGTACATTTTTAAAAGTTGAGGCAGCTCTTCAATTGCCTAAGGTGCTTATGACAGAGAATGTAAAGAACAAAAGACGGTGACGACGTTGGTATTTTAGAATTTGCGCAGGTGTATAGAGAGAGAAAGAGAGAGAGAGAGAGATGCTTTAACACATTGTCAAATATATCTCAATATTTGTTTCATTTTTTTGTATGTAAAATAATACTCATTTTTATTCACCAAGAGCGCTTTTATCTTTACTTTTTTTATATATAACAACAATAAAAAAAAGGGAATATTAAAATAAGCTTTTAGTTGTTTAGATAAGTTAAATCTCTTTCGTCGTTTTTTTTTTTTTTTTTTTTTTTTTTTTTTAAATAGTAATTGGTTTGTTGTAATAGGTTAGATTTTTTATAAATTTCTCTCTCTCTCTCTCTCTCTTTTTTACTCTTCCTAGATCTGTAAATAAAATACTTTTATGTAATACTGCTTACATCACGAAAAGTATGAATTGCGTAATTTATGCTGCGTTTTTGTCATTATAGCATAAATGATGCTAAATTAGTACAAAATAAATAATTATGCTTTACAACCTAATATTTTTGCTATGTAACATAGTAACTATGCAGTATAGCATAGATTATGCTATACTGAACAACTTGTGATAAAAATGAGCTAGCATAATTATTACGTTTTTTTTTTTTTTTTTTTTTTTAGTGATTATAGAGAAAATACATTACTGTATATTTCATGAAAACATTGTCATATGCTAGTATTGTATAAAAAAATTTATTTTCCTAAAAATTTACTTTTGCATATACATGTAAAAATGCAACCCAATGAATTTGTCTTTTACTTCTTCTTTTTATTATTATCATTATTTTTAGTTTTTAAGTAATATCTTATAGTGGAGAAAAAATTAGTACCAGCACGTATAACTAAATAGCCTACTTCATATTTAACATGTACCTTAATTCGCAAGTATAAAGGTGTATAATTAAAATATACATTATAATGATGGTAATATATTCACCTGCTCTCACAGTATGTAGCTAGTTAACTTTATTTATTTATTATTATTATTTTTTTTTTTACTTTCACCTGGGGACCATCTTTGACTATACTATAGTTTTTATATACATGCGTAATCTGTATGTACATGTTACAAGTTGTTTTTAAAGTGGAAAATGTTGGAAAAATAAATTAATTTTTTTTCTAAACTAAAACGCAATTAATTTGCCATTTGAAAAGATTATTATAATTATTAATATATTCGTTTATCAACTTAAAAGCGTAGAACACCTTGAACAAAAAAGTTGCGTAATATTCTCACAAACCTGAAAATCAATGTTGATTTAGTCGGAGTCATTGATTTCTAATTTATTTTCCATTCACAAAATGACACTGGCGGCCACTGACATCACAGCTCGCCCGGTTTACGCGCGCGTGGACTAGTGAGCTGTGACGTCAGTGACCGCCAGTGTCATTTTGTGAATGGAAAATAAATTAGAAATAAATGACTTCGGCCAAATCAACGTTGATTTTCAGGTTTGTTAGGATGTTACACAACTTTTTTGTTCAAGGTGTTCTACGCCTTTAATAGAAATATTGTATGATTTATTTTTTCTAATTATTTGTTTATTTACTTTATTTATTTATTTATTTTTATTTATTTACTTATTTCTTCCTTTTGTTTATTATTTTATTTATTTAAAGTTTAGAAAATCTTTTAATTACACATGTTTGTTTGTTTATTTTTCTACTTCCGGATTCAAATAAGGGTTGAATTACCCTCTCCCCTTTAAAGTATCCTCTTTCAAGTAGGGTTAAATTTTGCGGTTAAGTGCTTCATGTATGAATTGCCATTACATATTATACCTCTCGCCCCTCCTATTATATTTTGACTGTAGATATAGTCTACTATGCAGTGATTCTTACTTTTTACGACCCTAAAATAAATATCAAGTGTTTTTAAAGTATAATGTTAATCTGATCAATATTTTTTTTATATAAATTTCTCTCATTACTAGTAAAAAATAAAATACAGTAAATGTATTTTAAAATATATAAAATTTCAATATATATAATAATAATAAAGGTGAAAGTAGTGGAAAGAAACAAGTAAACATTGGAATTTCTATTACAATTTTAGTGCCAAATACACTAATTATTATTTATTAATTTGTACCATAATTATAGTTAATTATAAAAAAATAAGTAACCCATAATATAATATGTGTATACGTAATTATCCGTAA